>OOFC01008949.1:1526-25976 GCA_900323345.1 Pseudochromis fuscus
GGATGAGGTGTGTTTTTTTTCTTTTTTTGAACAGGATGCTGTTTTTAATCTCTGAGTGTGGAGCTGGAGTTTCTTCACGTTCCTCGAGCCAGTCTCTTCCCAGACGCTCACACATGCACTCCACAGCCTCTTAACCTCAGCCCTACCTCCATCATTGAGACCGTAGCGTAAATCCGCCACATTTGGAGGGGAATTTAAATAGTAAAAGGTTGTGTAGCAGGAGGCTTCGGACAAAGGAAAGTGGACTGGCTGTTGCTGCAGTAGCCACCTTTGTTACAGGAAATAGAGGTTTCTACCATGTGTTGTTCAGTGAAATATTGCTGGACGCTCTTTGCCTGCGGGGATGTGGGAAACACAATTGGCACTGTGATGATGAACTATGGCACAGAGGGAACAGTGTTTTGAATTTCTCCTGAGCCCCATTTTCCTCGAAAGAAAATGATATGTGTCTTCTAGCTGTTTCACAAATGTTGATTTCAGTTCATAACTTGTAATTCTTCTAGAGGCCTGGCAGCATCTGGGTTCATATTTAACCAAGACAAAAGCCAAAAATACAAACCCACGCTCATGTATCACAGAGCCACGGATAACAAGTGTTAATTGGATGTGTCTTTAGGAAATCCCACCCCATCCATTGTAGTGCCTGTGTTGGCATTTAGCCTCCATGAGATAATTTGTGAGATAATTTATTTGCGATCCTATGGAGGGATTAGACCCTGACACTTCTTTTGTCTTTCAGAATAAATAATCCTGTTTAATTCATGGAAGAGATTTTCCACTCGGGTCTCTCTCAGCGTGTAATCCGCTGAACATGAAGTGATGAATCAGACAACGATTTCCTGTCTCTGGTACCTTCCCCCAGCTGCTCTCTCCACACCTTCCCAGACATGCTGCTGCTTTTCTCTGCATCTTAATGCACTCTCTGTTCAATGTGCTGCAAGGCAGTCAGGGTGGTGTTGAATCTGAAGGAAAAATAACTTCTACAGCATACTGAGGTGGGAAGTAGCTAATTATAACTGCTTGTTTCTGTACTTCAACCGAACACTGCGTTGCTTCCTGGATGTGCTGCTGCATGCATGCGTTTCTTTTGAGGCATCCAACTTTTTTGATTTGCGTTTGTGTCACACGCTCGAAAACAAACACCAAATGTGGACCATGAAGATAGGATTTAATTTAAAGTAGTGACATTTCCTAAACAGACATTTTTAGCTGCTTCAGATGTGACAGCCTCATTTTCTCTCGCTGAAAACGTGCTTGAAAGAGTCACCATTTGTGAATCAACTACAATGGCCTGAAGAAGAAAGAAAGCATTTGCACAGAGACAATAAATTGGAAAACAGAACAGCTGATTGAAAAACGAAGCGAAGCCCTCAGGATCAGAGCAGAGCAGCAGTTCTCCCAAAGCACTCCAGGTATTTTTAAAGTATTTAAATAACCTTTGTATGAAGTTGACAGTATTCAGAAATTATTCATATGATGGCAGATGGAAGTGTTGTCTGGCATGAGCACTTGTGCACCTAATGTTGTCGCTTATCCAAAAAAATCACTCATCTAATCAATCGCAGTTTAAAATTAAATGATCTGGTATCAATTCTTTAAATCAGTTGTTGGATTTTGGCCTTTTCACTGTAAAAGTGTCTGTGCTGCATGGTGTGTATACATCGGTTACTTGTTGTAAGTGGTTCTATTGACATGTAAAATATTGACTTTGGGAAAGATTTCCTTGGTCTCAGATAAATCTAATCAGGCAGTGAAGAGCATCGACCATGTGTAGAGTTGATGAAGCTAACGTTACATCATCCATTAGTTTGTAGACTTACATTTTGAAGAAGCCTGATATCTACTTAATTATTTTTTACAGAAAGACCATCTGATCACTGGAGGAGGAGGAGAGTTGATTTTAGTGAATGACATCAAAGTGACAAACAGACCGTTTTAAAATGTCTTTGGTTTTGGGCTGAAATCTGCATGTCCAGCTCACCCTAAGGGACATATTTGCTCCATTCGGTTTCCTTTTAAAACCTTAAGGTGTTGGGATGTGATGAGTTACAGTTGTGAACCTTATCAGCATTTTATGGTACTTAAAAAATGTGCCTGATACAGCGGGAAGTTTTTATTGTAGGTGCTTAATATGTGTAAAATTTACCAACGATAAATAGGAAATGCACCGATCAGGTAGTCAGTCTGAGGAAAACACGCACAAAGTTTTAATCTGCGTGGTTTTGCTTAAAGGATGTAGACATTGTCTGCACTGCAGGGTTCTCAGCACTGACAGGATCAGGATTGTGACTGTAGTGGCAAAACCACTTTGATATTTAATATTTATATCACAGTGGGTAGGGATGTATTTAGGATTGGGAGTTTCCTGCCCCAGGAGATCGTGTTGCGTCCCCCTGATGGCTGCTGGATGCTGCCTCAGCACTGTTTTGGAGGGCGGTGCTGCAAACATGAAGCTCTGCTGTAATTGAGCAATTCAATCCCTGGGAGAGCACTAAGCTTGGCGCTAGAACAGATGTTTTTCATGTGATTCTGTCAATAGCAAAGACATAATCAATGTAAATAAATGGCAGCTGGGATTACAGGGAGGTCAGGGTTTGTACGTTGGCAGGAAATAAAGGTTCACCATGCTGGGAAGAGAAAAATCATCTTTTTATATATCACTGTCAAAATTTAAAGCTAAATATTTAAAGCTGAAATTATTCATGGTTCTTTGCATGTTGTATCTACCAAGCTTAACTACTGAAGCGGATTACAATGCTTTTAATCCCAGTATGTTAGTTTTAGGGTCAATTGTTTGACATATTAAATGCTAATTAGGCAGAAATAGTCAGCGTTAGCAACCAGCCAAGTCTGATAATAAAACAATAAATATTATGTGCAATTGTTTGGGATGACAATGATGCATTTCTTGATGCTTTGAACATTTTAATAGAAGACAATAGAACATCCAGTTGCAGTTCCAGATGCAGCTTATGATAACAAATTATGTGTCAGAAAACAATAATATGTAATACAAACATGTAGAACAGCATCTGCCGGTGGAAAAGCACGTAAGAAATCATTCAAAGTATAATTTTCTGCTGGCCTCTGAAGAATTCACCATTGTTCCCGATGCCATTTCATCAGGCACCTTAGTACTTTATAGAAACAGCATGGTCATATTTCAGCACAAAGCCTCTTTTTAACCATTCAAACGGTATCAGGAGTGAACGTGACTGCATTATGATATTAATATGAACTCAACATGTCCTTTCATCATCTTTCATTTCTTGACTAGGCTTTTACTGTGAAGTATGCAGGTGCACCATGTTTAATTTGTTCATATCCACCACAGCACTGGCCATTATTAGAAACTCAACTTTCAATTGAATACCCATTTTTATTTGAGGAAATTTGACTGGTAGATTTCTGAAAGCATAATGACTTTAAATAAACTGAGTCAAGCAAATTGCCCATAAAATACCTTTGATCATATTTGTGTGAAGCTGAATTAACACTGATTGCCAACAAGAGCCAGTTGGAGGGGATGACGTGGGAGTTTAGGATGGTTTTTAAGCTGTGGATAGTTCATGGATCATCCTTTCATTGTTGATCAATGCCTTGATCCCGTCAGTCATGGATTTACATGTATACTGCTCCAAAATCAATAAATGCAGACGCAGTATATATAATCTAGAATGTCAAAACTGTTGACATGAAATTGCAACTTGTCTTGGTAATTAGTTGAAGCTTAAGGTGAAGTGAGGTAAGCCTGTTGCAGGAGTCAGACAAGGACATGGGGGAGCAGTGGAGGTTTGAATTCAAGGGGCAGCCTGTGTTGAAAATTAAATCTTTATGAAAACATTTTTGTGTTTTCTGCCCTCTGTGGGACACCAGATCATGCAAGGGAATACTAAGCATTCGCAAATAGCAACACCCCCTCCATCCACCTCTACACACAGCTCACTATGGTCACCACAAGCCTGTATTCCTGTTACCTTAATCCAGGCCGCCCACCTCCCACCTCCTCCTCCTCCCCCATAACAACCCCCCATGCTAGCATCACTTACACACATAATCAATACAGGCTCTCTGCTTGTTATTGATTCAGCCACGGTGTATACACAGCTGCTGAGACCAAACTCTGGCCTCCTGCCTGGGATCAAGGACCCAGAAAAGGACACTTGATCACCCGCACCTGGTTCATCCTGAGCCATCCCCACATGTATGAAGAGCAGGGAGATTAAATCAGAGCACTGGCATCAAAGGCTCTGGTTTTATACAAAGACAATTAATGAGTGTTTGTTAGGAAATCTAATTGTTGCAGGTCAATGACTTTCTTTCACAGTATAATGGAGTGTACTCGTGAAGTATAGTTGCAGAGGCTGTACAGAGACCGATGAGCCCTGACCGTTTTGCAAAATTAGGGGAGGTTTGAAGAGTAGCATTTCAGATTTTCCAGCATTGTTATTACTGATTACTTACTTATTAACTTCATTAAACATAACCTCAGTTTCACTTCTGCTGAAGTTTTTCTTGTTTTTCTTACAGCCTGTTTTTGGTGGCATCTCTCCAACTCTGCAGCCTTTACCAGAGCGTTTGTGCACAGCACAACACCTGCACTTATGTAGCATTTAGGCTGTGCTACCTATGCTAATAATTGACCACTTTATGATCCAGTGGGATTAATCATTCAGTGGACCTGGATAAGAGCAAATTTGGACAGTCGGGTACATTTGGTGCGTCTGGAGTAAGCTTCTCTTTTTTTTTTTTCTCTTTCAATGGAAAATTAGGAGAACGTTTGCTGCCCAGTGTCTTTAATAAAGAACATTTTGTTCAAAACTGGATTGTAAGAACAGCAACAACCAAACATCATAAATGCCTGACTGACCCTGTTCACCAGGAAAGATTCAGTTTCTTTTTGAGAGGAATGCAATACAGGTACAACCGATCATGTGGAAACAACCCAAAATATGTAAAGACAGAAAGACATTATGTGCTCAACTGTTGGTTAGACAAGCTGATGTGATAAAAATAAAGTCTAGATTGAAATGATGTGAACTCAGTTCGGGTTATAAAGTTCATTTTGCTTTGCAAAAGTTACAGACTCTGGGATCATACTTGCTGCTGCTGTTCTCTGCTGCCAACCTGGCAGGATGACAGGAGCCGTCTGTCCAGTAAATGAGCTGCTGATGAGGCCATTGGAGTTTTGTGCACGTGCCAGAGCTATAAAATATTGTAGGTAGCTTGTATTTACATCAAGGGCCACCTGCTTTGCTCCTGCTGTTGTGTTTACACAATTCAGTAATAACCTTTACTGTGTTGTCCTAATTAGAACCAACATAAATGAATGAATTGCTTCATTCGACATTGGTGGATGTGGCCCTTGCTGATAGCTACTCAATTTAGTATTTCTCAGTATTTTGTACCTTAAATGCTGTATTATTTAAATGAAATTATAGTTCTGTGAAGAGGTGACTGTAGGTGGTTAAAGCTCACAGAATTGCAGTTTCAAGTTACTTTTGCAATATTTCAATGTAAAATTTCAAACACTGCTAATAGGGTTTGGTTTAGAGAAATCCAACTGTAGGTGTCCTCTGACCCTGTGACTGATGGTCACCTTATTGCTCGTGGTAGGAGTGAATATTGCTCGGAGCATCTGAAGGCAGCTTTACCCATAATGACAGCAGCAGGCCTTCACTGCATCCTGGGAATTCGATTATCTTTAATTTCATCTTCCCCACTTGGACATATTATGCTCTGTCAGAGCCGATCGGCATAAGCAAGTGAAATCAAATATGATATGTTTCCCTGCGATTGATTCCTTCATGGTCTGGCTTGGCTCCCTTGGCGTAACAAAATTGTTGCAATAACCTGCAAGAACCAGAAGTTGTCTGTATTTTCAAATGTGGTATTAACATTAATTTGATGAGAGGTGTTGTGGGAGCATCATGCTTTTGACAGATCACAAATGGCATCAGGATTAGTGGAATTGATTAGGCCCTGTAGGGGTATTGGTGGAGATTAATGTTGCCTGCGTTCATGTTTTAAAGATCGGGTTTGAGGTGGAAAATATACATCACTGACTCCCACCTACACAGCGCAACCCCAGAGACTTAAACTCCCTTATCAGCACTTTGCTTCTCTGTTCCCCCACTTTCTCCTCTTTGATGGCACCAAAGGTCGTAAGAGTGAAGATTATTCTAACTGAGCAGCCACCATGTAAATTGAAGATGAAATTAGTAACCACCTCCAGCTAACCAGCCAAATGGTTATTTCTGAGAAAGATAACACACAATCATACAACAGATACCTTATTTTCAAAGGGATGTTAGCAAAGATACAGCAGCTCTATTAAATCTACCACCACGGTATTAGAAAGTGGGTTTTTGGCATCTCATCAACCAGGGGCTCAACTGTTTTTATGAGCCAATATCAGTTTCCACAGTGATAACTAGACACCAAGAACAAATGAGAAAGTTATAATTTTCTAGTGATTGGAAAATAAATAAAAAATTCCCATGTGAAGATTTTGCACAAGCTGCATTTCATTCATAAAAGAGTGGAGCTTGTTTCAGGTTGACCTATCAGGCTGCTGCTATTCAGTGCACAGCCAGCTTTGTGAGTAATGTAGGTGTGACTCCTGCATCAGGTTGTGTGGGCCATTGCTAATAATAAGCTGATACATGAGTTTCTAATGTCTTTAGAGCCCATTTAACTGCAGAAGGCACCATTCTTCTGTTTGCAGCTCGTGTTAGAGGCAGGATTCTATTTTTGTTTGATAAGTAGATCCAGTTATATTTTAGCCTCTTTTTAAGGTAATTACAAATGCCACACTTCTTGTAAATGTTCCCAATTAAAAGCCCTTTAGCGTTTCAGTGGCAGAAATTCTTCATTTCTTACCAAGGCTTTTACTGTGAAAAAATTGCAAGCACACCTTTTGCTTCAACTGCCACTTTACAAACATATTTTGATGGGTGTTTGATTAAAAGCTGGGTCTTTAATAAGGGTCAGGGCCCCAGTTGGGTAGGATAAATAATGGTCCCATCCGAAATACAGACTGGTGGAAAACAGGTGAATAAATTAAAATTAACGTGTCTGCAAAAACAATCAGTAAATGCCTGAACATTGTAAATGCATGTTAAGAAATAAATTGCTTCTGTCCTCTAAAATGCTACTAGTGGGCTTTTACTTTGAAGTGGTTTAAGGAAGTTTTGAGCTTGTATTAACACACATAATGCAGTACTTTTAATGTGTTTCTCTGCTCTGCTTATCTGAGCCAACAAATCAAGGTTTTGTACTGAAACATGATTAATTAGAAAATTATAGATGAAGTCTCTCATGCCTCGAATACAAGCCGGCCTCAATTAGAGTCTGGTTACTTTCTACAGCTGACAGGTGTTAGAAATTAGATTTATAGTACTATAGCTGTCACATTTTCTGAATTAAAGAATGCACAAGGTTTTGTAAACTGGTGCCTGTTGATCAGCATCATATTAAGCTACACGTTATACTTTTGATAGCTGCAGTAATGGGCCCACATCAATGCATTTCATTCCTTTTTAACAACCAGCCTCCATCTAAAAGTAGCAGCATTCCCAAGAGAGGTTTCTGTTTGGCTCTGGCACTGGCTTTATTTGATTTTTACAGTATTGCCAGGTCAGTGTAATGTGTTTGACCTCACATCACATTGTTACCACACTGACATGATCAGATTAAAGTGGAAAACTTGGCTTTCTCGCTCTCCTTTCTAACAGCCACACATGTTGTGTTGGAGGTTCCCATCACTTCTGGAGGCAGCGGGTGCTTGTGTAATCGCTGCAGCAGGGGTCACCCAACATGGAGCTCAAGGACGATGCAGTAATGTAATGTTAGCTGTTAATAGGACTCTGAGGGAGGGTATAATAGCCCAAGAATGGGGAAAGCTCTGCAACCTGATAATGCTACCTATACACACCACAGGGCACGTGTAAAAACACACACACACACTTTTAGATCTTTGACTTTATCTGTTGTCTCCATCCTTTATAATGCTGTTTTCTGCATAACCTCACCATCATCTCATTAGAAAACACTTTGGTGGAGCTAAATGCTTTAAGCTGCTAACCTTTCAATGTGATTTGACATTCAGAGGTTGCATGTGTGTGTGCCTGTGTGTGCGTGTGTTCATCATAGCAGTGATCACAGTCAGTAGGTCGATAAAGAGCGGATAAGGAGTGCTAATCAATACCCATCAGAGTTCCGCTGATCAAATATTTATCCAGGAAGAGAGAGGAGAATAGACTCCCTGTCTGCCTGCTCGCCTGTCTCTTATTGGTAATTTTCTCTTCCAGGTCTGTCTGCACACGCCTGGCCTTTCTGTCTGTGTAATAGGAGTGAAACCTCAGGGCCTTCAGTGCCTGTTGACGCAGAGATGCTTCTATCAGGAGAAATGGTTGAATTGAAGGTGGTTATTAGTGGTGTTGAGGTGTGGGGGGCGCTGCAGGGCGGCTTGACTGTGTTTTTATGCCACTGAGCATAAGGTAACAAAAGTTGTAAATACTGTATTTTCTCAACTGCAGACAGCAACAGGACTCGATTTAAGACAGACTGGTATCAGAGGCAGGTCTTTATGTCCCGTTTCCTCTGTGTAATTTGTCATATTTTAGTAGGAAGCATCATTTTGGCAATTCAAATGTGGTCAGGGATGGAAAAACAAGTGCTTAATTCTTCCTGTAGCTGTTTCACAATAAAACCTTATAGCATACTTTAACTTCAAAATGCATATTACACAGACAGTTTATTTCCTTGTTCCTTGTTTTATTTTAGCTTTTTTTTTGCACAATTCTCTATATTTGCATTGGTGACCAGTTACCGGAAAAGACTTGGCCTGGATGCAGGGAAGGAAACATTAAGCATCGATTATCAGTCTGATTAACTTCCCTAGTTAATGCTTCACTGCTCTGTTTTCCAGCCAGTGCAGTTTTGTCAGGTGGAGACAAACACATTAGCAGCTCCTCCTCAAACACAGTCCCTCCAAAGCCCTCATGTAAAAACAAACTGTTTTTTTACATGCTGGGAGCTTCGTCTTGCTCACTGGAGGGTGAAAAAAGATTACTCCAAAAAGAAAAAAATGAAGGAGGTTTTGTTTAGCGAGATGATTACAGGGCGACTCTGTTATCTTGATTGCGTTAATGGTGCGTGTTTATCTGTATTTTCTGTCCACTCTTCCGTCTCCAGCATCTTTTAATGCCATTTGAGTTGTCGGGTTCAGTCGGGTTAATTCACTGCTGGTGTTTTCCCTGCCATTGAACTTGTCCTTCCAGCTGTTTCAGCTATTGGCAGGCGGATCTTACCACTCTTACATCAGCCCTCACTGGCTCGCTGAACTGTGGCTCTGGCAAAAGGAGAGCAGTGGTGGGAGAAGGAGGATGCTGCAGGAGAGCAGGAGGTGGTGCGGGTTGGCTGAAGCAGTGAGAGCATGAGGATTTTTTTTTGTTGTTGCTAAAGAGACCCCCTGTAGCGGCAGTGATAACAGAACGATAGTATGTGACTCTGTGGCAGAGGAGCTGCGTACCTTGATGCAGTGTGGAGCAGGAGATAAGAGGCGCACACACACACTCTGACACATAAAAGCTGCATGTTTGGAGTGTGTGTGTGTGTGTGTGTGTTTGAAGAGGTGCGACAGCAGCAGTGTGGAGCGTACAGACTTTAGATTGTGAACTAAAGCAGCTGGAGATTTTGTGTGCCTTCATGTCTGTTCAGGATTCTGGCTGAGACATCATTCCACAGAGCAGACGAAGCAAAATCCACCAGCTCCACTTACAGTAATTAACTCGGATTTTCTACTTGTCCTTCACTTTTTCTTTTTAATCCCACACATACTGGAGGCAGATTAATTGCCTTGAACTTAATGAAGTTAATAATAAAAAATACACAAGAGTAGAAGTTATGAGCTAAAATATTATTGAGCTCATGCTGAGCCTTTAAAGCACTATTTGACAACTTTTTTATGAAGTTGAATTGTATTTTTTCATTTTTTGTTGTTTATCATTTTGTAGAAAGTACTTGTTTTTACATTGCTGACCTACTTGAATGCATTAAATTGCAAAATATCCTGCCTAACTATAGGAAGTACTCAGAGAGCACAAACCTTTGCCAAGGATAAATCCATGTAAAGAATGAATTTTTAAAAGATTCCCTCATTATCAGAAGATTTTTTTTCAGACAGGATCCCATCTGCTGAGTACATTTTATCATTTCTTCCTTGAGCAATACTCCATCTTTCTAAAAAAGAAATATATTCATAGAGATCTGTTCAGTAGTTTTTCCACGATGCTGCAAACAGACAGACAAACCAACTCAGGTGAATATGTAATCTCCTTGGTGGAGGTAATAACTATATTTAAGAAACCAAACTAGTATCTCTGCAGTGCAATGAATAATGTGGATGATACTTTTCTGTTTCACTATTTAGTCTCAGCATTTTGCCTCTCTCGGGCTCTCCTGCCCTCGTATACCTATACTGATCTTGTCTGTGTCATCCTCTTTGCCTCAGTGGTTTTAACTGCAGAGCTGCGAATACTGCCGGTAACTCCTGTAAAATCCCTCCCCCATTCAATCTGTTTCTCCCCCTGCCTCACCCTCACAGTCTCCCTCTGGAAATCTTTCAATTTGAAGAGTTTCACAGATAGCGGTGGGATTCTGTGCTTGTTAATGATGCTGGCTTTAAATTGTCGTTCCAGTTGACACAGGTTGTTGTGGTGGGAGGCAGTAAAAGCAGCAGCGGTCTCAGAAGTTCAACTTACTTTGTTTCTCACTGTAAGCTGTTTAAAGTTTTAGGAAGCATTTTTGAAATCCTCCCAGTGGGATGCAACAGTCATATCACAGAAACTGTGTGTGTCCCATTTATTGCTCTTAAAATGTAAAATAGTGCTTTAATTGAAACCCAGGTTTTTATGAGTTAGTTTTCAATATGTTCCAAGGCCATATTATTTTATTGTATTACATTATTCTCTCTGCAGGGTAATTTTCTATTGTCTAAAAAATGGCATTTCTCAGAGCTGTGTATCTTTGTACTTCTGCCAATCAGACTAAACTTATTTTCCACCCAGCATGTGAGCTATGTTAAACCACAACATGGGAGTACTTACACACAGGATAATCTCTGTAATACTGTGAGGTCAAGTGCCCTGAGATTACATATGTTATGATTTTGGGCCGATAGAAATAAAATTGGGTTGAAATTGAATTGAATTTAATCTATACGCTGCAGAGATTCACAGCACCTGCCAAACATTGGACACTGTGCCTGGTCCAGAATACAAATGAGGCTGTTTGGGTGTTTGCATATCTTAATTTAGACTGCAGTTTGACAAAGGTT
The DNA here is from genome assembly GCA_900323345.1 of Pseudochromis fuscus. Classification (NCBI taxonomy): domain Eukaryota; kingdom Metazoa; phylum Chordata; class Actinopteri; family Pseudochromidae; genus Pseudochromis; species Pseudochromis fuscus. Next base: position 12,868 of record OOFC01008949.1, read on the forward strand.
AACATAGATTTGGGAGCCAACCCTGCAGGCAGCTGAGTTTCAGCTGTTTTGGAGTGAGGCGGTATTCACAGGAGAGGACAGGAGGCGAGTGTGTGCTTCATATTTGCGCACATAGATATGGTATGTCTGTGTGTGCATGCATGTGTATATGAACGGAAGAGGTGTCAAAGAAGAAAAAGCTCATTTATCACAACATGCTCTGGAACCTTCCAGGGGTCAGCTCGCCGTCCAAGTCTTCACTAATGAACAAGCCTGCTCAGCCAATCACAGCTTTCTTCCAATGAGGAGGCCCCAACCGCTGGCCAATCAGACGCGTGAGGTTCAGCGGAGCGACGGGCAGAATTGATGAGAGGAGTAAGTCCTCGTGAAGGATCACCATAAGCTTCCTGAGATAACACTACGCTGCAGCCGCGAAACACTCAGCTCCATGGAAATGCAATAAAGCCTGAACCATATCTCACTGTTGGCCGATGGGTGATAACAGTCCAATAGTGGAGTATGGAAAATAGCCCATTGAAATGCAGTGTGAAATGCAACGTCTCCAGAGCCATACATGTAGAGCAGTGAAAATGGGATGATGTGTGAATACAAGTGGTCTGCAATATTACCTTTTTGGTACTCGCTGTTCTGTAACAGGACAAAGAATGAGCAACTGAGATGATTTGTTAAATCATTGCTGCGGAGGTGCGCTCTAGGGCCTCTGAGCTGCTACTGTGAGCAGAATACAGATTGCAGTATTTGCTCCATAGTTCACTCTGAGGGCACACTGACACTCTGTGCTTTTAAAAATGTGGATACCTGAAAATGCCAAATCCTTCTCCGGTGGAGCTTTGAAAGAGTTTACAAGCACTTCATCTGAAACAAGTTAATGGCTCTGTAATGGAAATCTTCTACAATCTGCTCTGTCATTTCCCACTTCTTTGTTTCTTTGTAGTGTTACTTTGTAGCTCCTGGTCGTAGACTGAAATACTTTGGAAAGTGCTTGGAGCTGCTTTTTATGATCTACTCTGTACAGCTATCAGATTGAGTTACTGACAGTGTCCATGCTCGGAGAAGTAGAATGACTCTTCATCACCTCTGACAAAGAGGTTTTGGTTTTCCCTGCATTAGTTTTTCTGTCTGTTAGCGTTATTACAGAAAGACTCATAAATAGACTTTGATGGGTGTTTTTGTTTTTGAGAAAGAGGTTTTTACCTGACAAATAATTCATTACATTTTGGGAAAGATCAGAGGATGAGAACCTGTCCAAACAGAAAACAACATAGAAATCCTAGAAAATCCCTTTCTCTTATAATGTGGCAGTGTTTACAGTATTCAGGACTTTGTCACATCTGTGTGAATTTTGTTGAAAATCTACACACACCTGCAGGAGGACAATGTGTTCAATCTGATAGAGATAATAGTTAATTTGTGGACAACAACAGATACATTTTCATGTATTATGCCGCAAAGGTTTGTGCTCTCACAGTGCGTTCTAGTTTTCTCAGCATAGATAATGGTAGGTGAGTGACAGCTGGAAAAGATTCAGAGATTTAGATGTATGTATAACACATCGGTTTGAATCACCTATAGAAAAGATGAGGATGTGTGGAGGAAGTATTGTGTCCCTTTTAAGAGAAGACTAAAGAATAAGTCTGTAAAACATAAATAAGAAGACACATGATAAACAGACGACATTTATATAGCGCTTTTTGACCTGAGCTATGTCCCAAAGCTCTTTACAAGGTCCCTAATTCACCCATTCACTCACCAGTGGCTACAGAGCTGCCATGCAAGCCACCATTGGGAGCAACTTGGGGATCAGTGTCTTGCTCATCGACACTTCAACATGTGGACAGGAGGAGCTGGGGATCGAACCCATGATCTTACGTTTCGTAGACAGCTGGCTCTACACCCTGAAGTCAGCAGTGACTCCATGAGGAGAGTTTTTGTGGAAAACATCCAGATCCCAGGCCAAAAAATTCTCTTTTGTGAGACCACAGTCGGCAGTGGAAACGTGGTTGGGACCCAATAATTTATTCAGCAGTGTACATTAGTTCAGATCCAATTCAGGATTGACATGATTAAAAAAATAACTGGTCCTAACATGAACCTGTAGTTGCATGGTTGTTAATCCTCATGAAAAAATCTGTCATCTGTTGGTCCTCCTGAGATTTCTTCCAGGTTTTTATTGTGTTTTTTAAAACTCTGTTCCAGTGTTGTAGTTAAAAAAGCCCAAACTTGTTTTTGTGATAAATAGATAAACCTGAGATGAAACGGCCTACAAATATGAAGATTTATGGATATTAGGAGGGTTAGCTTAACATCTGACAGCCTAGAGTTCTTCATGGTCTAAATTCAGAGCGTAACAAAATGAAGATAAATCCATCTTCCCGAAATCATAATGGCTGCAGCCACATTTGTTTTCACTGCCTTGACATTAAAGCATTTCTCAGGTGTGCTTTGACATGATTGATGATTGTTGGTTTGTGGCCCTCGACCAACAGTTATTGCAGCGGTGAATTCCTTTTCTTATCAACTTGCTGAGATGCTGCTAAGTCTGGACAAAGGTGATGGCCGCAAGAAGTGACTCCTCAAGGACGTCTCAAGGTGTGTTGACTTATAGTAAAAGTGTGTCAAGAGAGCAAACTCCAATTACTGTTTCCTCACAAAGGAACTTGGCCTCGTTTTTACAAGGGCTTTCACAACCAAGGGTTTATAGGCATTAAAAATGAGACCAGTCTCTCTGGTCCATTTGTTTTATATTTTGGTAGTCCCAGTTTTATGTTCCATAATAATTCACCAATTTTAATGAATGGCTTTCTAGCTCAGCTTGCTGGAGTCATTCTGACTTAATTTCCTGATATTTTAGGTGTTGTTTTTAGAAATGGTGAAACGGGAGAAGGCAGGTCAACCAGCAGACTGGATTTGTTTGGTTAAATAGTAGTTTTATCCATTTCATTGTTTATTTTAGATTTTTATTAAAATAGGAGAACAAAACCTCTTGAGATTTAAAATCTCTTTTGCAGAAGTGTCCTGGACAAGATGGGCAGCAGCTCAGTCAGCACTCACAGGTCAGTCCAGGTCAAATATAAACTCTTCACCTTATGTTCGAACACTGTGGGGTCCAGGTCTTTTAAAATGTCTTTAAGTTAATTTAGTGACACCAGCTCCCTAAGATTGAGTTGGTTTTGCAGCTGGTTCCCAGATGATGGGGCTACATATTCAGATGCTCTTTTATCAGTTCAGACCCAGCTTCATAGTTAAAAGGAAAAGTTCCTGGAATTTCTAACCCTAGATTTCTATGTTTTTCTGGTGGATGTATCTCTGTGGGAATCATAATGCATCCTTATAGTGTGTTTTTTTTCTGCTGTTGGTTTACATCAGACAAAGTGTCAAACAGCAGAATGTGTTGTTACATTAAATGCTTTACACTGGGTCAGTTTTGTAATGAACGTGTGAGATACTTGTAGAGAGAAAAACGACCGTCGGACTCTGACGATATCGACTGGAGTCCAGAGGTACTGTCGCCAACGATGATGTATGAGGTGAGGAGGAGTGTTCATCAACGAGTGAGAAGATTACTCCCCCATCCCGAGACACCTCTCTCCCTCTCTTTTCTCTCTCTCTCTGCTTTTGTCACCTCCCAAAGTGAGGATCAATCACCCTCTCTCCACCCCCACCTCCTCTACATAGCACTGTGGCTTTTCCCAGACACTCCTCCCTTGTGCTTTCTTTCTGGAGGTTTATTGATCCCCATTTTTCTCCCCCTCGTCCCCTTGGGAGCTCAGAGGTTATCAGGACTGTTTTTAAGGTGTATGACCCACCCTGCCTTCCTGTATTTGCAAATATTTACGCAGCTTCAGTCACAGACTCCAAGGTTACTACATGATTGAGTGCACTGCATCACCAAATCACCACATCATCTGACTAAACTACTACAGCAGATTGTACATGGAGAAGGCCTTTTAATTATTTTTTAACTGCCAGTTTTAGCATTAACCTCCAAATCCATCCACCCAATTAAAGCCGAATTAAAGTAATTCATTATTAATAAATGAATTAACTTGGGCCTTATTGTTCCTAAAGGTTTTCTCTTCATATCTTATGATCATAAAATAAGTATTTAGTTGCTCTTTATGTGGATTAAAGACCCCTTAACAACTGTAAAGATTGAAGTGTCAGTGTAGAAACTGATGTGATATTTGAAAGTTGTGAAATAGAAACACACATAGAAGATTAATCCGCTTCAATTTAGTGATCAGATAATCATTTGGAGTAAATAATGGGGTAAAACACCAAATATTTGTAGCTCTAGCTTGAAGGATGCAGGATTTATAGCTCTTTTTTTTATGAGAAAAACATAAAGCTGAATTGTTCACTTTTATTTAAATTGGTTGACTTCTGAGAAAATATTAGAGTATTACTTATAGAAAATGTTCTGTGGCTTTTAGTGAGGACACACAAATCTATATTGCATCCAATACTTCCTCTACCAGTTGAATCTTGCTGAGGCAGCAAAACACAATGCAATTACTTCTGGATCAGATCCAGTTGTTGTGTACTCTTAGTAGCTGTAACTCTGCTGTTATATGTGGCCACTTTTTATTTTTTAATTTCTTCATCTTGTTTTTGTTGTAAAAAGCTATAAATCGAAGCTTCCTTGAGGTTCGTAAAGAGACAAGTTTCTATCCACCCTTTCAATAGTGTGATATTTGCTGTAGTTTGCTGGGACTGGGAGAGAACTGGAGAGAGTACTTTTCACCAGTAAATGTCACAGACAGATGAACATGCATTCACTTCACTTGAATGTTTACTTCCTCAGCATTTCTGTCATCGAGTCCCCTCAGGATAAAGGTCAGCAGACTCATTGGTCTACAACACATAATCCCCGACCGCTTGGCCAGTTTTTAACTCCCTTTTATCTTCTCGGAGCATGACACGCTCTGTTACACTTGTCACTAATTGTGGGAAATCTTAGCTTTTGGTGCGTCTCGGCCCACTGCTATTTCTACGGCTGATGATGCAATCACAGGCCAAGCAGGAGCAACAAAACCTCATTTCAACTCCAGGACCTTGAATTATTCTCTCTGTCAGACAACACTGTGGGACTTTGAAACTAGTAAAGATAAAGTTGGAATTTTAAACCAGGGAAGCTGAAGTTTAACTTTGAAACCATTTTTTTTGTGCTGCCTCTGTTTATTCTGTGACTTCATCATAACTGCAGGATTTGGATTCTGCTGATGTGCAAAGAGTTTTGTGAAGTGTAATATTAGTCTGTGTGAAGTGGAGGCTCAGATGATGAGTTGAAAATTGGTGAAACGGTCCTTGAAAATCAAGTAGCATTGGATCAGATCACAACTCTGAGGCCTCTCACTCAGTCTTGCTCTCCATGTACTGTCATTACCACCACTTCTGCTTAACAGCCCCAGATCTTTAAAATAGGTATTAGTTTCAGAACTAATGCAACATATTTATGCCTTTGATGTATTCTGAAATTGAACCATAAACTAAAGTGAAAGTCAAAAAAGTAAATTACAGCACTTTAGAAGTTTCGCTTTTTGGCTGCATTAGGGTTTGTAGATTAATGACTCTGAGAATCTAAGTGTCTCTGTGAGTGGAAATATGTGAATTACCTCTTACAAGAGCTAATAAACCAGTGACTTAACACCTACTACTCCTCTATCAGTTTCTTCTGCAGGCAGATAAAATTCTTAAAGTGATGTTAAAAGTGCCATCAGCAACTGTTACCCACTCCATTGTCATGCACTGTTTCTGTAGCTTTCACCCATCCACCAGTTTGGTGCTCTGGAGTGTCCACAATCATTTCAGCCACATATGTTTAGATTTGTTCGTAAGTGGTAGAGGCATTTTTACAGATAAATATGAACAATCATAAGCAGACAGAGGTTGATTGTAGTTAGTCATTATATCCATTTGAGGTTCAAAAGAACCTTGAAAAAAGATGTCTTGAGATGAAGGTTGTAGCATTGTCAGTGAATGTTTACTTTGTTACAAAGGTAAAATTGACCTTCTTCTCTGTTTGCTGATCAAACAGAACTTTTCCTTAACGCTGCAAAGACGACAAACTGAATACAAAGCTGTCTGCAGCCTATAGGATCTTTTTATTACTCTTTTCTTTTTTCTCACTTCTGAACAAAACACTTTTTAAACTGACCAGTGTGGCTTGCAACATCACAGGAGGGTTAAACACTGTCCAAGGTGTTCTGGTAATGGCATAAGATCAGGGATGCTGGGTTAAGATTTCCTTTTCACCCAAATACAAAAGCAGCTTTTTAGCCAGTAACAAGGAGCAAATCAAAGGAAAGGAGGGAGCAAAATCCAGGTAGACAGTCTGCTTTCATACAACATAACACACCTATATAGAAACATTGTGTGTCTGTGTGAAGATTTTTTTTTTTTATATATCCAGAGTCATAATTCTCTTTTTAGCCATTTGTCTGTCCGACCATGTAAAACCAGCACATCTGAATATTAATGAGCATTTTATCATTCCATATATCCACTCGAGCCGCCTGCAAGAGCTCACCAAAGATAAATGAATAAATGGATATGTAAATAAGTGGAAGTAAGGTAAATAGATTCCAGGAAGGAGGAGGCACGAACACCCACTGCTCCAAATAGATTTCCGCTTCCCTGCACTTTAACTCATTTCCTTCAGCGAGAGGGAATACCTCATGAACCCTCGAAATCTGTGTGTGTGTGTGTGTGTTTTTGTGTGTGTGTTTAAGACGACATACATGTTTCAGTATCTGTATAAGTCCAGAGGTTGCGACACTACAACTGATTTCTGTTCAGTTGTAACTGGTTACAAATTGAAATTTGTAGAGAAACATGATTTTACTTGACCTTCCAGTTGTCAGTCTCGTGTGACAACCTCTCTGTGCAACATGGACCATACAGTGTTTATACAATGGACGAAGGTAACATGACGTCATCCATTGGTTTGTTGTATTTTGAAGCCAGGAGTCTAATGTTTGAACGTCACCATGTTGGTTCTTTGGAGCCAGAAGTGACCATATTTGGATATGAAGGGAGGATTCAGGAAGCAGGTCTGACCCTTGAACTTGAGGACACTGTCCAATGTGTATGTGACTCATCTTCAGGTGTTGTCTCACTGTCTGTCAAACTAACGATGCTCCTGAATATTTCTCCGTTTGAAGCCTGATATCTGCTGACTTATGAATGTAGTTTTCAGATGGATCACCAGATTACTAATAAGAAGAGCTGACTTTGGGTAATGACATCAGAATGACTTGCAGTATTAAATTCTAACATCAGCCTTCATTTCATTTCAGGAGTTTTGTGGAGCCAGCATCTAGTGGTCATCGCCGGTATTGCACATTTTAGGCACTTTTGCATTGGCTTCACTTTTGAGACCCAATTGTTTCGTCTATTTCTACATACAGTCTATGTAATGGAAAATCTTTTAACAGGATTGTGTTGCTGTTTCACCAGATGAGGGCAGCGGTGTTTAGTCTATAGTATTAATAGAGTTGGTGCTGCCTTGGCAGAGGTTTGCCCTCTCTGAGTGCTTCCTGGTTACATGCATGTATTTGCTTCCTGACTCTTGACCTGCTTGTATCGGTATTTGATACATATTTTGCCTTGTTCACACATACATATCCATCTGATCAGTGGTATGCAGACTTAGTTAGTTAGTAGTTGCCTTTTTGTTGCCCTTAAATGCATCTCTTGAAATCTTCATACAATCAGTGTGTTTTAGCCAGAATTAGTTTTCTTCTATAAAAGTGCTAGCAAGTAGTATTTAGATGTGTCCTACAGGATACAGAGCATCAGGACATATTTTTGTACGTGACAGCTCTGTTCTGAATTATTCACATCTTCTTACCTGGTTGTCTATCATTTTTATCTATGGCTCTTTGAATTTTCCTCTTTCTATCTCGTTTTATGATTGAATAAACCTCAACAGATGAATAAGATAAAGAATCATAGCTTTCATCTCGACTCTTCATCCCCATTCCAGTTGCTCAGGAGGTTTTTATGTGAGAACAGGTGGTCTTAATAAAGTCTTGACATTTTACATACGTGAGGCAGATGTGCGCCATGAAACATTTCTTGTCCTACCTTGCAACTCAATTTTGAAGAAACAGAAACAACCAGCAGGGGTTATCTCAGAAGGGTTTGTCATAATTTAACAAAATTGATCAGCAGTAAGAAGAAAGTGAGAACACTGGGACAGATTGTGTTCATCCGTGTGTAGAATTTTAAACCTGAGGTTTTAAGTATCACAGTGACACGACCACATGAACAGAAATAATTCTTGGACTAAAGTTTTTCATGACTAAGGAATCAGTTTTAAAGTAAATGGACAGAAAGTAAAGGAAACTGAACAGAATTGACAAACATTTGTGTTCTCCGGGTTCTTTCTAGTCATATGTGTTGTTTTTTCTTTCTTCTCACGCACTTCTTTCTTCTACATAGAGAGAGTTTTTTCTTGTGTCCCACTGCGGCCCAGCAGATGTGCTACCACTGACTGCTTACTGTGCTGCCTTCTGGTAATTGGGGGTTAGGGGATGTGTGTATGCATGTGATGCAGTGTGTGTTGTTACAGTGTTGAACACCATGCAGCTGACTGACTGAGGTGTGTGCTTTTGATGTATCTGTAGCATCTTCTCCCTCTCCCTCCCTCCCCGTCTCTCTTTTTTTGTCTACATTTTCTCTGGCTGTTCGCTGTGAGCCAGTTACACAGTGAGTAAATGCTAATGAATGGAAATGCTCTGTGGTGTGTGTGTGTGTGTGTGTGTGTGTGTGTGTGTTAGCACGGGCTGCAATGCTGAGAGAGATGGCACATATCTGGCTGCTAATAAAGCAGCAGCGAACACATCTGTGTCTTCGATGTTTTCCATTTCTTCCTTGTTTTTTTTTTTTTGTATCTGTTCTGCATTAATGGATACTGCCAGCAAATACAAAGCTTAATGTCTGACTTTGATTAAATTTCCTCAAACATGAACTCTTTATTTACATGTGTGTATGATTCTACAAGTGCAGCCCATCTTAAATAGGGCTCAGGTGTGGTACTCCTTTTGATTTCACCGCCACCACCAGATTACTGCTGCAGTTGTTTTACCATAAAAAGAGCATTACTTTAAAATCCACGGGGTCTTGCAGAAAGAGCAGCTCAGATATCTGCAAGGAGCCTCTCTGTGGAGGTACTCTGCATACTCCCAGCTGACTGGAGCCTTCAGGGCAAACCCTGAAACACACATCTGGTCTGAGGATCCTACAGGGATCCCCCAGGAGGAGCTCTGGGATGATGTGGCTCGGGATTTTCAGGGCTACTTTGCTTTGCCAACTGCGACTGAGACCTAGACCTGGATAAGTGGCAGAAAATTGATGCATGGATGGATGATATTCTCCGTGAAGTCATCTGGGTCCCCGGTGTGGTCAGCTGCAGGGTGTTGCTCTGGAGCAGGCACACTGTTTATATTTGGCTCACACGTGAATATTTACTGTATGGTTCCTGCTCATCGCAGTCCCATCCATCATTTCATTGTTGTCTTCCCTGTGGGATTTACCTCCACCATCATCTTCATTGCTTTCTACCCTCTTCCACCATCTTACTATTCCCCTTCCCCTTTTCCCCATTTTTCAGATTGTTCCTTATTCCTCCCCCCAACTGTCCTCGCTCTGTCCTCGCTCTTTCGCCGCAGGCCATTCAGATTTCTGAAGGGGTTTCCCTCTGCCATTGATTTCCTGCACAGCCCCTCACTGTGAGTGAGACACTCCAGGCCCCTCACCCCACTGTGCTGATTTACTCAGGCTTTAATAGCATAATGTTTTTTGCTCATGGCATGCAGGCAGGAGAGGACTTGGACACCTGGCTGAAGAATTAATATTGTTTTAAATCAGCTGTGCTCCGGCTCCACCGAAACACAGCATGACACTTTACACACACATATACGTGGTGAGGTGTGTGACAGGACTGCATTCATTCCCTTACCTTTTAATGTCCACACATGCAGCTCTAAATAGAGAAGCAGAGGGTTATCAGTCACTTTTAATAGAAATCTGCAAAAATTGGATGCTTAGCAAGTGGCAACAAGTGGTGCGACAGTTGGGAATTGAGAAAACCTTTTATGCAGATTTCTTTATGCACACTCCTGCAAGATTTTTAACAGAAAAACATCACAGAAAACAACTTCCTAACTGAGCAGTGCTGAATATGTAAATTAACTCAAGCACAGGGGGAGTATGCTCGAAAGCTGTAGTATAATAGAGCGGCGAGACAGATTACACCTCCTAATTTCCATATGTGTGAATACACAGTTAGACCTATAAATTCATTAGTTGAAACCTACCTTTGACTCTGTTCACAATACCAGTAATACTCCTAATTTACACATTTCAAATGAACCTTCCAGAAGTGAGTTAGAGGAAAACGTGTTGCACAGAAAAGGTCTTTATACGTCCAACATTTCTTCTATGCAGAGCACATTCCTACATTTACATGGTACACAACATTGTTAGACGATTAACCCTTTATTTGGCAAGTTGCCATACTTAGTAACTTCTGTGGACAACGAAAATGGCAGCTTCCTGCCTCTCCGTGATAACCACAGCTTTCCTAAATATAACAATAACATAATGCATAATAACAAAGAACTAGAAGAACTTCCAAGTCTTTTACTGAGTGCAATATAAAAAGTTAAAGATGGACATGATGTATGTGTATTAAACAACCTTTAATGTGCAGTAGTCATTGTGTGTGTGGACAAGTTCACAATAGATGCTACAGCCCACACTAAAGTTCCTGAACTGGATCCTGGACCTGTAGGCCATCAAGACACTAGCTATATGTAATCAGGTCATTTACTTTTAATGACTTCAGTGTATTGCTTTACTAATTACCAGTAAAACATACCTGGAAGTCGGCGTTAACGTCCACCACCTAATCTGAACTGGATTTGATTGGATGTTTCATCAGTGGCACCTTAACCTCGATTTCCTTTAACACATAACTGATAAATAATGATTATGGGGCTTATTTACAAATGATTAAAACTGTGTCTCCAGCAGATATGAGCAATACATCTGACCAGGATTAACAACCCTGTTCCTGTCCTTGGTTTAACTGTAGTGCATGTGAGAAGTTGCACGGCTTTGGTGAGCATGTGTTTCTGTTCGGCACGACGACGGAATTTAATTTAAAGGTCATTGTTCTTGTTGAGGAATATTTGTGGAGGGTTTTTTTGGGCACATCTCATTTATGTTTCTGCCATTGCTGAATTTTTTTGATCATGCACTTGTGAAAGTTTGGACACTTTCCTTTGTTTTAAAATGGTGTGCTTGCCTCTGAAGTGGCTGTGTGTGTCTGTCAGTGTCGAGGAGGAGGAGGAGGAGGAGGAAGGCACACTGGACTAAACCTCAGCCTTTTGTATCCACACCTGAGAGGAATCCTTCAACACTTTCCATTCATCCCCAGCAACCACTGACTAGATGAAGTGCAGAACTTTCATGTCCTGTCGACAGAGAAAAGGGGAAAAAACTCAGCAGAGAGCTCAGAAAATGAAGCAGTCACACTCCTGAATATACAATAAACTGGTTGTGCAAACTCGAAGCGCACATTTCCCTCTTCTTCTCCACTTGTGTCCCACTCTGTTTTTTTTTTTCTCTCATCTCTTTATGTCGTTGTTCCTCCCCCTGGGTAACTGTGGTGACCTAGACACCACAACCTCTGCAGAATATCAACGAACTCATAACGCCATCACACTCAGATTCTCCAGAGAGCCGGTGAACTGAGAACAATATGGAGGAGAGATGGAGCTGAATGAGATGTTGATAGTGTTGGCTGAGGAAATGACTGAAGGGAGCCAGCGCAGTGTGTGCAGTATGTGGGTTATGACCATTTCTTGTGTGCATTTTGTTTCCCACTGCAGATTCTGTTTGGTAAGACAATTGGTGAGTTACAGGAAAATCAATAAATACAATTTTCATCCTCTTGTGCTTTTGCAAAAACACTTTTAAATTGACCTCATTTGTTTTTTGCACGTTAAACAACCCTGGTATTATTTGAAGAATCTGCAAAATAGGGTCACTTATGAAGCTGCACCTGTAGTAATGCTTTCATTCAAAACTTATTTAAGACGGTGATTTTTTATTTATTTATTTATTTTTTTAATAAAAACAGACTGTTTACCCCTGTAGAAGTTTCCTGAGCTGGAGAAAAACAGGAAGGAGCAAACGTTTTCAGGCTAAGGAAACACAGGGAGATGGTGAAAGTCACAGAAAAGTTGCAGAAGCCTTGCAGTTTATGAAGAACTTCGAGTTTCATAAACAGTATTTAATAATTCCTTTTACCCGGCTGTGTTGGGAGAGACAGTGTGGAGAGGAGACAAGGACGCAGCAATTGTGAAAGCTTCCCACAGTAACGCTTTAATATGTTCTTTTCTATCCTTATCTTCCTCCCTTTGTATTATTACTGTATATTTCCTCTGCGGCTTCAGGTCTCTTTCCTTCCCTTCTGCTGTTGCTACAATGTGCCAGAGGTTTTCTCCAGTTAACTTGTATTGATCGTCGCACTCGAGACGTGTTGTTTATCACGCAGTCTCCTCCACACGGCAGGAATAACAAGACTGTTGTATGCACTCTAAATATTAGACTGACTTCTGCATCCCTCCAGACTCCACAGGTAATGAGCGGAGGTGTGTGTTAGGGTAAATACGATCAATATTCTGCACACAGACGTCTGCTACAGACAACATCTACCTAATCTTCATACAGAGAACCAGGAGAGAAAAATGAATTTGAGGTGTTTTTCTCTTTCTTTGCAGGCACTGCCCTCTCCCTCACTTATTGTAGTTAGTATTCTCTCCTTAATTTAAAAACTACACTCTATAATGGGTTTTTAAATTATGGATAAAAGGGAATCCACCCACCTCTGAAACACCCTTTATCACCACTAATACTCAGACTAATGACAAAATTATTGGTGTTCACAGAAGAGCTCCTCCCACAATGGATTTCAACCCTAACTTACACAGAGCCAATATTTAATTAAAATGCAATATTGGCCCCATTAATTGGAAAATCAACAAATCTTATTGACCCTTGTTGATTGCTCTACCACTGGTCATAGTCAAATAAGC
>OOFC01008968.1:11104-37772 GCA_900323345.1 Pseudochromis fuscus
AAGACAAAAAAACAAACAAACAAAAAAATCATCTTTTTTTAACTCTGTTTCTCTTAGTAGTTTCACACCCTGGGACGTGTCCACTTCTAGCCCTACTGTCCTTTTTTTTTTTTTACTCTTGTCCACTGCCAACCAGCCACTTGTACATCATGACAGTCTGTTGCAGATGCAGCAGGTGGCTCAAAGATAAAAATAAATACGTGAGGATTCAACATTGTGTAGATTTACAAACATATTTTTAATGATTTTTCCTGTATTTTAACTTCCCCCAGTTTCTACACCAAGAACAACTGATAATAATAATAATAATTGCCAGTGTCCTGTATATAAAATGAGCTCATCGCTCACTACAAAAAACTGGATCTTAATTTACTCTGAATCCCAAAACAAACAGGAAAAGGAAAAAGAGAAGCTGGTGCTGGTGGCTCAAACAGCATTAACACGCTTGTGTATGATTTGGATTCAGTTCCCAGAAGGTGTGAAAACTTCTCTTTTCACAGGACTCGGCCTAAACTACGAGATGGTGCCGATCCTGCTCTCACTCATTACTTCCTCATTTATAACATTCTGCTGCTGTCAAACTAATTTGCCAAAAAAAAAAAAAAAAAGTCTAGAAACAATTCAGAAATCAAAATCAGTGGTAGATCTAGATCCAAGAAAACTCACCTTTTCACTTGGCAGCCACTGGGCCAAAAAAAAAGTTGTTAAAATGTGAATGGAGTATTTTTTTTAAATTATTATTATTATTACTAAGCAAACGGTGTCATAGACTATCGTGTGACTTCTAGGTTATGACTGGTTGCGTACTGTATCCAGAGCCGCTGATGGCGAGTTTGGCCATGTTGTGACATTATTGATACTGTACATTGAATCAGGAAGTGTTGGTAGCAAATATATTTAAAAAAAAAAAAAAAGAGAGAGAGAATTGTCTACCGTATATGGTGTTGCATATGCCAAACTCTTGCAGTGACCAAACTTTTGGAGTCCAGGGCTCTGGCTGTGTGTCTACAGGGTACAAACAGAGAAGGCTTTCTTGATGTATTTTTGACACTGGTAGCTTTTCCCACATTTAGATTGAATTTTTTTATTTTCCACGGGGCTCGAGCTCACCGACTAAACAACCGCTGCTTGAAACTTCACTTACATGGAAACAAATGTGTGTGTTTCGGAGGTAAAACTGTCCAGATATTTCCTCAGCTCAGAGGTTCCTCACCCAGCCCTCAGCCAGCTCACACCTGAGAGGACACAAGTGCCTGGCTGTGATTACTGGTGTCTGCTCGTTAATCAGTTGTGATTCAGTTATCTCAATGACAACAAGTCCAGTCTTCCACACACTTCTTTAGTGTTCAGTCGGAGATGTGTTGCAACGTGTGGCCAACATTTCCTCTGCTGAGGACTTGTCTCTGGTGCCAAAGTTTTCTATGTGAATTGTGACCCCTGGGCAGGGTCAAGAGGACCTCTGTCACCAAGCTACTGCAAAGTTGTTTTTTTTTTGTTTGTTTTTTTACAAATTTGTCAGACACTTAGTCTGTTTTTAATCCTGTGAAGTAAAAAAAAAAAAACCTGTATATTGATTGAGCACAGCCCAACACTGCTTCTCACAGTTGCTCACAAATCCATACAAGTACTTGGACTAGTTCCACTTTTATAACTTGTGCTACTCTTTTGTTGAAGTGATCTTTTATAATCTCTTTGTTATTCCTTCAGTGCAATTCTTCTAATTGGGGATTACTGAGATTTTCTGACTGTACCTCATAATCTCGAGTCCGAGCAGACGTAACAGTTGGTAGTAAAGCCCCTCGGAGAGTCTGAGAATGGTTCACGTGAATAAAAAGCTGTGGATTTTTGGGTAAATATTATTTAATGTGTATTCAAAACAACTTCAGCAGCTCTCTGCAGTGTTTCCATTCTCATGACATACGGCGTACAAAATGCTTCTCATCTACCATTCATCTGAATTCTGCCAAATATTTTGGTCTCTTCAGAGTATTTTGTAACGACTTGCTGTTGAAAACGAGGCTCGACAGACTCTAAGTGTGGGAAATGATACCGTATGTACAATCAGGATAGCGATTATAATTACAATGGAAAGAGCATTGTATGTATTTTAAAGCTATTGATACTACTTTGATAATGATGTAAAATGTAAAAAGGCTGAACAGGAACTATAGGTATGTAAAGTTATACTGTGTATAGAGGAGTTTGCTCCGGGGGAGGGACGGGCATGACGGGGGTTCATTCTGTTCATGGCAAAATTGTTTAAAACAGAATATTGATGATTCTTGTCTGTGATGTAGACAACGTCAATGTTTCTTTTTTTTGATAAAAGGCAAAGTGATATGGAAAAAAAAGGAAAAATGTGTCTTTTTATGTATTCACTGCACAGTACTGCACTGATGACAGCATGTGAGTCTAGACTGCTGTAAGCCATCGCAGGTCGGAGTTTTAAAGGATAAGCCTGTGGACAGAGGGCACATTTATTTAATCCCAGGGTACTCTGTTCAAACAGATGGTATTTTGGCAGTATTCAAGTTCACAGGTGAATAACAACAAAGTGACGATTACGGTTGTTCGAAACACAAATTTTTCCACTAAAACTGCTATTATACCTTCAGTTAAAATGAAATAAATATGAAGGATTCAATTCTCCTTCTATGTTTTATAGAAATACGGCGCAGAAATGAAAGAGAAATCAAATTTAATTTTATACAACAATGGAAATCTTGCATTATGCGTTTTAAGCTATGGTTTTAACAAAACAAAATAGGGGAAAAGCTCATGCAAGTTCAAGAAATATTGCACTTTTTAAATTTTCTGTAAAACAATTTTTGATGGTTGTGTTAAACTTTGTGTCAGGACTCTATGATGGGTTAGTGTCAATAATGTGGAAGCACTACACAGCCACAGCAGATGTGGTTCTAAGTGTATGAGGATTATAGGACTTTAATTGATTGGCTGGTTTGATCTTCGTCAGTCATTCACAATACACAACTCCAGCTGTGTCCCTGTTTACGAGACTGTCTGATCTGATGACGTGTTGAAACAAGGATGGTTGAGAAGTGCTTTGATCGTATATCTACTGATGAAAAATCTCTCGATAAACACAGATGATTAACAAATCTATTTAAAAGTCATTTCTGCAGCAGATAAGCTCCAATCACCTCACTGTGACAAGCACATGGTTCTGCTGTGTGTCCTGACCAAGAAATATTTCAGTGCATTTAAATCCTGTAAAACTACAAGACTACTTGGAGTATTTTCAATCAGGTCTGCATTATCAGATGTTATTGGAAGTAAATCCATTTACCAACATCGTCTGCATGCTGCTTGTTCCTATTAATGTCTGGGTTAAACAAAAGCATTGTGTTTTTAGAACAACACTCACAATGCATCACAAAGTAACAAACTAATACATGGTTTACAGCACAGTGTATATTAGATGCTGAGAGAAAAAAGCATTTTTTTTCAAAGCAGCCACCAAGGGGTGCTATATTACGCTACAGGCCGGTGAACGTTTTATTTTGAAAAATTAAAAAGAATGTGAACCGGAAGCTTTACTGTTTGGTTCAAAGATTTTAAATTAAGAGGATCACTCTGAGGCTAAATCTGTGAACTACTGTACAGGGACATTTTATCTGGAACTCCAATAATACATAGTCATGGTAAAAGTACGAAAAAACGTGTTTTTTCCCCCCAGTTTCCCCAACTTTTATTTATTTTTCTTTCAATGAGAAATTCTTGTTTCCCCTGACCTTATTATTGTATTGTACATTGAAAAAAAAACCTAAACGGTTTTTAAGTTACACCTGAAGAAAATACAACAACAGCTAAAGAAAAGCCGCTAAATCAATATAATATACACTTGTCATTACAAAACTGTACATGCAGCATTCACTTCTCTGTTGCGGGTCTTCGCATTCACTCATGGATCAACACCTGATCTATGGTGGTGATTTGCGCATGCTCTTGTGGGATGATTAGACAACGTAGCTTTGTTTTTTCCTTTGGATAATGCATATTTGCGTGTGTTTTTTTTTTTGTTTGTTTTGTTTTGTTAAAAGTATCATGCATTTTATATTTTACTATTGTACAAATAATACTTTCTTAAAGCGTTCTCATTTGTTAGTTAACTTTTTTTTGTATTTTTCCAGAACATTTTTAATAGTGAAATCCAATGTAAAACCTGTTTTCATGCTCAGAAGCGGAGGGTGAAGTTGGTACCTGGAATTTGGAGCGGAGTGGCCGCTCTGTCGCCGCCTCCTCTCTGCTGCAATGAAACAACCTCTATTCTCCTCCTGAGCTGTGTTATCACTGATGGCCGATCCATTCACTGCCTGCACTCACTGAGCTCAGGGACAGATGTTACACAGGAGACAACTCTCAGGTAAAACTGTGGCTCTGGTCTCGGTCTGCTGGTGAGAGTCAGCCTGCGGTGGAGGATGGTAGCAGCTCACTGGATGACATATGTTTGACACAGTAACCTCCCCCAGCAGCAGAGACACCCGTCGCTCTCCTGTAAGGTTTGCATTTTGCATTTTATGTAATTGTTCACCTTTTATCCATCTCAGCTTACAAAGTTAACGTTTGCATCAGATAACAGTGACTTTCCTCCAGGTTTCAGCTGACTTCCTGGATGTTGTTGCTGCAAAAGCTGTTTGACACTTTGCTCCTCGGTCGACACGTGTCCTCCAACCCGTTTTCTTTTTGTATAAAAATGTTTATTATCTGTTGTAAGATTTGCATTTTGTCACCCTCTGGTGGTGCAACCTTAAAGGACTAGAAAACACGTGGTCCAGATACAGCTTGGGAGGTAGATTTTGAAATGTTTGAAATGTTTTCTTATGGTCTCTCAGTACAACTGTCAACCTCTGATGGTGTTTGTGTTCATTTTCTTCTTTAAAGTTGTTATGAAAATGCTGCCACTTTAATAGTCCTGAGAGTTTTAATAGTGGTGAAAATTGTTTGGAGGTTAAAGGTTAAACTGACAGCAAACTACACCAAGAAACACTCCAGTTCTTACATTAATTCCTCCTCTACACCCACTTATCCAATTGGGTCGCAGGGGTCTGCTGGAGCCTATCCCAGCTGGCAACAGGTGAGAGACGGGGTCCATCCTGGACAGCTCATCAGTCTATCACAGAGCTAATACACAAAGACAAACAACCATCCACACTCCCAACTATGGTCAATTTAGAGTCATCCGTTCACCTAACTGTGGGAGGAAGCTGCAGAACCTGCAGAAACTCCACACATGCACAGGGAGAACATGCAAACTCCACACAGAAAGGGCGGAGCCAAGATTCGAACCCAGAACCTTCTTACTGTGAGGCGACGGGGGTAACTACTGCACTACTGTGCCTCCCAAAGTCTCAAGTAAATGCAAACAAACAATCAGTATCGTATAATCATTTTTATTACTTGTACCTGTTCGCCTCTTATTAAAAACATCGGTCATTGTGTCCCCATACAAACCCCTATGCCCAGCCCACTGTGAACAATTATCATCGTCACAAACCAGGGCGGGTTTTATTGTTGTGAACTTTATAACCCAGCTGCTGCTCTGCGTCCTGGGATCCTGCCATGAAACACAAACACATTTACCGTGTGTCAGGGGAGTATTAAAAGTAACAAATGGCTGATTGTGTTATGTGTTTGTTTATAGTAATTATAGTGCTCTAATAAGGCGTGTCATTCTGTTGTTTGTCATTTATCCCAGGCAGCTGAGAGAAGGTAGGAACCTCTGGTGAGGACCATGGCTCCACACCCGGTGGTCCAGGCCATCATTGACCTCTCAGCAGGAGCCATAGGTGATTACAGCGCCTCATCTCTGCAAACAAACAATCTGCCTGTGTGCACAATAAAGTAACCATGCTGCTTTTCTACTGCTTAACCAAATGACTCACCAGCTGCAGCCGACGTGGCTCCACATTTTGATGACTCCTGTGTTTTTCCGGCTCGTTTCTCTCTGTGTTGTCATTGACTGTTTATACAGCTCAGTGAAGTGCAGCTATCTGCAAAGTCCACTATGATTCTTATCTCGCTTCACCTCACTCACGGCTTGATCTTCTTGTCCCAGGGGGAGCTGCATGTGTCTTCAGTGGGCAGCCTCTGGACACAGCAAAGGTCAAGATGCAGACCTTTCCGACACTGTACCGGGGTTTCATCCACTGCTTCGTGTCTACCTATAAACAAGTGGGTCTGCGTGGGCTCTACCAGGGCACCACGCCGGCGCTGATGGCCAATATAGCGGAGAACTCCGTGCTCTTCATGAGCTACGGCTTCTGCCAGCAGGTCATCCGCTTCACAGCCGGACTGCACAGTGAAGCTGTGCTGAGGTGAGGGCAGGATGTTAACACAAGCCTGAGATTACATGTCCCATCTCTAACTGTGTGTGAGAGTAACGTTCCCCTCTGTGTGCTAGTGACATGCAGAAAGCCTGTGCTGGCTCAGTAGCCTCCATCTTCTCCTCACTCGTACTCTGTCCCACCGAGCTCGTCAAGTGTCGACTGCAGGCCATGTATGAAATGGAGGCATCAGGCAAGATTGCAAAGAGTCATAAGTAAGAGTTGCTTAAGTAGTCACACAGTTTTGAACATTGTGTGGGTCATTTACTTTGATACTCCTCCCATTGTATGACTGTATATTATGTTGTAATATAATGTCATGCTGAAAATATGACTTGTAAAATAAATGATACAGGTAATATGATTGTAATTATGCAAACTTGAACAAATCCAGCCTTAATTATTTTAAAGTATTATTATTATTCTGTAATTTGCATCTGAACCTTCCCCCAAAGCCCAGTCTGTGAATGTTTTTTTTTAGGCAGTCTTTCAAACAAAAGACAAATTATTTTTGTATTTATCTGCACATGCTGTTTTAGGGTCTTGTGTACTGACCGTCCTCTCTGTCTGTTGTGTCTGAAGCACGGTGTGGTCAGTGGTAAAATCCATCATGAGGAACGAGGGACCACAGGGTTTCTTCCAGGGCCTGACCACCACCATAGCCAGAGAGGTGCCCGGGTACTTCTGCTTCTTCGGAGCCTACGAGCTCTGCCGCACCACCTTTGCAGACTACATGAAATGTGACAAGGACGACATAGGTACCGACAAAACCTTCTGCCTGCACCACGAGCACCAGAAAATATGTTTCCTGCTGGAAACATGAACTTTAAATCTCTGAATCTGACCTTAGATTCATAGGGGAATATTTTTTTCCTCCAGCACCAAAATATAACATTGGTGTTGTTGAAATGCATTCTGGGAAAATTGATTCAAATTGAATCACAACAACTAAATGAATGTTAATTATCACAGATGCAATTAATACATGAATTTCCTTTATCTTCATTTATTCCTATATCCTTTCATTTCTTTCATAACCAGTTTTCTTCTGCACTCAAACTTAATGCCGTGTCACTGCGTGTGTTGAAGGTGTGGCTCCGATCGTGTTCAGTGGTGGATTCGGGGGGGCGTGTCTGTGGCTGGCGGTCTATCCTATGGACTGTGTCAAATCTCGGATCCAGGTCATGTCTATGACAGGAAAACAGGCAGGGTTCTTCAAAACCTTCATGACCATCGCTCGTACTGAAGGTGAGCAGACAGGTTGTGGGTTGTTTGTTAGTGTTTTGATTATCCATCAGTACTGCTCAGGACTGTGAACTGTGCTGTCCCTTGTGTTTAGGTGTGAGGGCGCTGTACTCTGGTCTCACGCCCACCATGGTCCGCACCTTCCCTGCTAACGGAGCTCTGTTCCTGGGTTACGAGGCCAGCCGGAAGCTCATGATGAAGCAGTTTGACAGTTAAACTGGTTCATATGTAAAATGAAGAATGGGTGAACTGAAAGTGTTGTAGCCATAAAACCTCAACGTGTGGGATCTGGTTTTGCCTTTTCCTGCTTTGATCCTTTAAACCTTTAAAACTGAAGCTGCCACACTCCATCTCTTTTTGAAACTACAGGAAAATGACAGTGTTTACATCTTAATCCTGATATTAATTTGTTGTTTTTTTAGATCTGATTTGTTGTTTGTTTTTAACACTCCAGCATACGCTGCTGCCAACATGCAGTGTTTGAGAAAAACATGTGCTGTACAGTATAGAGCAACCAACCTCTTTAAACACTCCACTTTGTAATTTTCTGTCTACCTCAACAAAGTCGTGTCCGCACACATTTCTCTTTCTGCCAGTTAATAATAGAAATTTGTGAAGCTGTATTGAATATATAAGCTCTTAAACCCTTATCTTAACTCATTACATGAAGATTTTATGTAAAAATGTGCAGTGGCATATACTAATTTAAGCTGCCTAAAATGTGTTGGGAAGATGTTTTTAGCTCAGTTTTGGATCCCATCTCGAACATGAATTTTAAAACATTTACTTACTTTTAATTTCCAGCTTTGACTGAAGTCTTGAAGGTTTTGAGAGAAACATCAGATGCAAGCAGCAGGTGTTATAACTTTGATTTTTCATGCTGACTGTTTTTGTATTGCCATGTTTGAAGTCCACTCCTGTTGTTCTCCACTCAGCGTTTGCCTTTAACACCACTACATTTTATTCTCTTTATTTTATTGTACAAGCAAATATCAGCTGTCTCATCCTTCTGCCATTTTCACTGTGTTCAATATGCAGATTTCTTTTTCCAGCGCTCATTCGTTTGGAAAGCAAAATCGTGTTTTTAGGAATTTTTTTCAAAAACTTGAAGGTATTTTATTTTGAAAATGTGAACAGTTTGGGATGACACTAAAGTATTTGTACAAATACCAGATCTGATATTCATTGTAGTATTAAAAACTGCATTAAAGATGTCAATAATGAGACATGAGATTGTTTTGTATTTTATTTTTATTATCTTTCAGCTTTCCTTTGAAGGTAATGACTGTGGCTGTAAAATACAAAAAATCAAAAGTGGATCATAAATAAACTGACAGTGCAGTACAGTCAGTACAAAAGTATAAAACCCTTAATTATTTCTAAAACTAATTATAATAACAGTAAGTCACACTACATTGCAGTTAAGGTTTCTGTATTGGATACTGTAGAAAGCATAAAGCATTCAACTAAAAAGTACAAAACTGTTAGCAACAACAATTTCAAAGAGAGGATTTAATGCAGATGCAGCCTGGAGGACTTTCCTCAGTCTCCCAGCAGGGGGCGTTAGTCAGCTGTCAGGACCTCACAGTGGCTGTAAATAAAAACAACAGACAGGAGCTGATGTTAGTATTTCTACACAACTTATCTGAGAGGTGTTTGGGTTTGGATGTCCTGACATGATGTAAAACTGGCTGCGCAAATGTTTCTTCTCTGCTTCGTCTCACCCCTTTCTCGGTGCAGGTTCCGCACAGACAGCCAAACAGCCCGTTGATCATCTGAATGGCACAGAGGACCACCTGCAGGCAGCTGGTGGCCAACAGAGTCCCGAACAAGCCAATGTTGAACTGCACGATGTCCTTAGGCTCTGTGCATTTCCACCAGGTTGAACTGTCAGTCAGGTAGCTCGGGTCACTGTGGACAAGAGGATCTTAATGAATGACCCAGAGCTGAGGAGCTGTACAAGTGTCATCAGGGAGTTACTGCTGCTGTGCCTCACCTGTCTTTGTAAGGTGTCGTCCAAAGCACAGCAACTTTGCAGAGGGGCCCGTTCTGCAAACCCAGCACTGCCACGGTGAAGCTGTACAGGGCACCAACCACACCCACTCCAGCAAATGCAATCGATAAGAACATCTGCAGAGGTTCAACGATAATCAAAGGTCAGAGGGATTTCGGTGGCAGTTTATGAGAAGGTATAAAGTTGCTAATGATAAATGAGGAAGAGGCTCTCGGCTGTCCACAGACATTTGTTTCATTCCTCACATTTTTCTATCAATCTGTGTTTTGTGTCCCTGTCTACACCGAGATAAACTACAGGCTCTACTAAACATGCTGGAACAAGTGTGTTGGGAGTGTGTGTTTTGGAAGGCAAGCACGTGATGATCACATCATGATCAGTATTTCTGAAAGTTTCAATATGTTTCCTGAAATTTTTAAAAATACTCTAAAAGCAGATGATCACACAGGGTTTATCTTTTTATTAAATCTGGAACTAACAAAGTTCTTCTTGTGTTTTCAGTTTATTGCAGTGTTATCTATCCAGGTGTTGTGCAATGTGTGAGTGATGCAGCTGCAGGTTTTTTAAATGAGTAACTTCTCAAAAATGTACATTTGTCTTAAAAGCAACTGAATTTATTCAATGTGTTGTTACATTTGGTCGTGTTTCTGTTGCACACATTGTCATCACTTTGTGATATTGGTCTTTTCCTATCAGCTCCTGCTCTTGCCACTTTGTTTACAGACATTTACTTAAGTGTACTTTATAAGGTTAATAATTTATACTTAATCCAGCTCTCACCTTTAACTGAGCACCTGAAACTTCCTGAACTCAAACTCACCCCACAGCGATTTCCACAGCAGCCCTGTTTTCCAGTCAGGTGAATGTAAAGTGCTGGTAATAACACCTGCAGCGAGACAGAAGGAAATCAAGGAAATGAATATATATCATTATTTTGATGTTTTAGACACTGCAAATACACTGCATGCTTAAGATTTTGCATCAGAGCACAAAATGGATCTTAAAACACAAAACTATATCTCAGAGAAGATGAGATGATCACTGCACACTAGTTAAAATATTAAATACAGCACAAAACCAGAATAAAAAAAAACCTCAAATTTTACATGACAAGGTGACAACAACCAAAGAAAAGACAACTCACCATTATACCCCCTCCAACGAGTCCCCCCATGTACTTCACCTCCTCAGTAATATGTCCATCTTTGGCGTACTTGACGTCCCCGCCAGGAAAGAACAGCACGATGTTGCAGATGATAGATATGACCGCTAACGGGTACAGAGACACAGCAATGCACTTGGAGCATTTCCCAGTACACATGTTGTCAGAGAGAAAAACTAACCAACCAACTAAATAACTTCTGTAAAACCTCTTGTTCAGTGTACTGCGGCTCTGATAGTTCCTGTTCTCAGAGAGAGCTCCCACTTGAAACTGACCAAAAGACAGAAATGTATTTGCAACAGGAAGACAAACCAAGCCCTGTGAGTGATGTTCGGGTGTGGGAGGTGTAGCTACAAGCTGATAACATGGACAAACAGAGGCTGGGATAGGCTGCAGAGGTTTAAGTGACTCATTCCATGATCTCTTTGGGAGACAACGCTCAGTTTGTTGGGATAATTTTTCTGGTTAAAGATGCATTCAGGACTTATCTGAGTCAGGAATGTTGTTGCTGGTCATGTCAGTACATGTTTAGTTGAGTGACCAGATGCTTATTGCAGTTAAAAATTAATTTCCTGTATGTTGCTATAATATTTGAGGTTCTGATTGTTTTCAGTGTGAGTGACATGTTTTACATCCTCTTGTTGCTTTTACAGTGATATGTTGACATGGTGCCCGCAGGATCCTAGCACAGGTGGACTTTAGACCCGTGGCAGCGTGCCGAGTCGAGCTCGAACAATGTGTCATTGACATCTAAAGCAAACCACTGATAAATGATCGCATTGTGGATGTTTAAAGACTGAGTGGACATGGAGCATTTATTATTTTTCTCTGTGGATCAGTTTGTGGAGGAGGGCTGATCTTCTCAGTAAACCGAAGGAAGATTAAAAACTTTGATAAAACAAGAAGCAAAAAATGAGGTCATGCTTTCCAAAACAAATGTGGTTGCCTAGCAATGAATTGACACAGTAGTGTTACTCATTGTGATAACAGTTGTAATTATGAATCATGTGCTGGAGTTTCCTTCCCCACCTCAACAATAGTACTGTTTTGAAGATGTTAGGAGCTTATGGATTGTAATTAAGGAAAGATGTGTTTTCTCTCTAAGAAATCTGAAGTTTGAAATATTTGATTAACAAATATAAAATATGATTCACTACTGATTTAATGTGTCAGTGCAGAAACCAGCTTACAGTAAAATATATTTACTTTGAGGAATGTTAGAAATGACAGAACACAATACAGATCTGTGGCAGTGGACCAACAGCTTATACCTTAAACCAGTTTATTTCAAATTAACAATACATTTACTCTTATTTTCTTATACTGAATACATTGGGACAGTGTAGAGCATCTAGAAATACACATAAAAATAAAAAAAAAATTGTATACCATTGACAACAGCAGTTTGAAAATAAACATTTAAAGCAGATATTTTCTCAGCAGACATGTCTTCAGTTGTGGTGTGAATGCAAATGATAAAATGCCTCCTGACAAGGAACTTATGCTTCCTGTGAGATAAAAATGAAACAACAACAATACAATAGAATAAGAGTGGAACTGCAGTTAAGAGGGACTTAAATTACACAACTTACATAAAAATATATCTGGGTGCGGTGTGGTCGTCTCACCTGTTTTTTGATGCAGGTCCCGCACAGGCAGCCAAAGAGGCCGTTGATGATCTGAATGGCACAGAGCAGACACTGCAGACTGCTGACTGCCATCAGAGTGACAAACAAGCCAATGTTGAACTGCACCACATTCTTTGGCTCTGTGCACTGTGTCCATGAGTCAGGATTAACCAGGTAGTTCCAGTTGCTGTGTAAAAGAAGAAGCTTGTAAATGACCAGAAGATGTTACTGAGCATCATCGGAGACTTCTGATCATCACCTGTTTAGAAACGGTTCGGTCCACACCCCATCACCACCTTTGCAGTGGGGCCCGTGGTACAAGCCACGTGCTGCCACAATGAAGCTGAACACGGCACCGGCCACACCCACAACAGCCAGGGGAATAGAGAAGAACATCTGCAGAGGTGAAAAGATCAACATCTCTCAGTAACATTTCTTTTCCAGGTTAAGATGTATTTTGTAAACTATTGAAGAGCAGACTCTCAGCTGACATGTCTATCTCCTCTTAATAAACCTGGTGGCAACATGACAAACTATAGGTTGAAGGCCAAATGTGTTTCTGAAATCATAAGCTTTCTAATCAAGATTCCCATTTTGTTTTAAAGGCAAAAAAAATAGTTTTATTGAACTGTTACAACAGTAAATGCATACATGAAAGAAAAACACAGGGCAATATATGTTGTGTTTGACTTGTCCACCTCTCCTGCCTTATACAGAGTGTTATTATCACCAACAACATAAACAGAACAAAACAAAAGAGATCATGATGATGATGTTTGAAGTCATCTGTCTCAACAGCATTTACATGTTGTGCAATGATGATGCAGCTCCACAGCATATTTCTTTTTTTCTCAGCTGTTATTCTCAGTTTTTGACCGACCATCAGAAAACAGGTGAGTGTGACGCGCTTTGACTGTTTTCTTCACCTTTTTACTGAATTTACTCCAGACAGACTTACCCCACAGCGATTTCCACAGCGCCCCTTCTTACCAGTCATGTGGATGTAAAGCGCTGACACCAGCACCTGTGGAGGTTCACAACAGTTGACAGAAAATTAGTTGTTATAGTTTGGATTTTACAATATTGGCATTTTGAAACTTTGCAATAGTCCATTTTTGAGCAAGTCTTTTTCAATCTGCAGCAAAGTTCACTGCAGCTTTAAGTCTGTCGCAGAGAAAAGACAACTCACCATAATCCCCCCTCCGATGAGCCCCCCCAACATTTTCACCTCCTGAGTAACGTGCCCTTCTTTGGCGTACTTGATGTCCCAGCCAGGAAAGTACAGCATGATGTTACAGATGATGGATAGAAACACTAATGGATACAGAGCAACAGCAACACAACGGGAACATTTTCCAGTACACATGTTGTCAGAGTGAAAAGTAACCGACTGCTGTAAAACCTCCTGTTCAGGTTCAGTTCATTTTAGCTCAGATCCTTCCTGATTCAGACATGAGAAGTCCCCCGTGAATTCAACCAAATGTGAGAAATATATTTGCATTGGCAGCTCAGTGTTATTTATGTAACTGTAAGTGTAATGAATATGTGAATAATAAGACTTACATGTAATTGCTGGGGCAGTTTTAATCCAGTTCACTTTGTACTTTTACTTGTGTAAGGAGAATAATGTATACGTTTGTAGATTATAGATACTGTACCCAGTGCAACCATCACTCTTTAACCACTTTGTGACTTTTTATTGAAGTTTTCCTCATGATGAGAGAACAGGATAAAAGCTCATAAGAACATAGAGATTGGAAGTTTCTGTGTTGCGTCTACGTTTGTTAAATCTATCCCACTGTTGCATAAAGCCTGACCTCTGTATCTACATTTATTTCTCTTTTTTCCTCCTGTAAGACGTTTCCTGCTGCAGAAGAATGTTGTGACGAGGATTCGACTTCACGTCACGCATGGTTAAGGGAGTGAAGTATTGAAATTGTTCTGATAAATCTCTTGAGATATGTAGGAGTTGGAAGATTTTTTTTAAAGCAGCTGCATCATTTCTCCCTCTTTGATGTTTTTGTTGTGCAAACATCCAAGAGATGCAACCAAGGTGGTTAAATGTACACACTGACAGTCAATGGAAATCATAACTTGAAGATTTGAAAATGTTTGACTATATGTCTTCTGAGAAAAAAAGAGAAAAGAGAGAGGATCTTGCTTTGAAAAGTGTTACAGAGTATAATAAGTCTTTCATAAAGATTTATTTTTAGTTTTCTTTTTAATTACAGCCTCATAAAACTTCCTCTCCACTGAAAATGTATATTACTTTTACTTTTAGTTTCTTCACTTGTACTACAGGTTTCTGTCCTCCACAATCTGCGATCTCAAAAACGAGATCCTGTGACGTCACAAGTGTGGCAGCCAATCCTGATCCAGTATGTGCCTACAGTGCACATTCATTGCACTTTTTTTTTGGAAGTAGGAGACAAATATGAAAAATATTTACATATTTTTCAGTGTGGGAGGGCGAGTAGATGTCAGCTTGATATTTTTTATTGATAATAAAACTTCAGGCACAAATATTATCATTGAAGCAGATTGTTTATATATTTCATAAACTCAGACTGAGTTCATGGGGATCTTTATATCGATCATAATATAACATCAACAGTTCCTTTTATGCAGTTTTTTGTTTGTTTTTTCCAACAATCAATAAACAGGTGAGCTGAGTTTGTTTTGAACGGTGTCTGTTATCTGAGGGGGTGAACCTCTGTGGCCTCCTGTAAATACTGGGGGGAGTCGTGAAGCCCTCCCCCTGTTACTGAGCCTCATTCCTCCCACAGCTCATCCACCATGGCCACGTCTCCCGTCAAAGATTTCCTCGTTACATATTTAATGCCTGAAAAGTGCTATGGGGAGTTTTTCGTCCACTTCCACTGGCACGGTGAGTGTTTGTTGTTGTGAAATATCAGAGTCAGCGAGTGAAATGTTGCGTTAAATCCTTCCAGATGTGCGGGACGTGGGAGCAGCAGCAGCAGCAGCAGCAGCGGTGGGAGTGGGAAATGTTTTCGCCTTTTATTAAACCTCAAATTCAAACTAGGTTACTTAGGATCTGCTCTGTGATATTTGTGCCCTACTTTCCGGTTGAAATCCTGTTTGAAGTTTTTGTTATTGTGCTGATTGTTTTTTAATATCTGTGATCTGTGTCGCAGTGCCCTGTCTGAAGTTTGTGCTGAACAGAATATGTGGATTTTGGATTTTCCTGGACACACTCTTTGGTAAGGCTTCAAATCTGCCTTATTTAATCACTTTATAGCACTATGACAACTTTTATAATATTAACTTTACAAAGCATTTACAAAGTGCTCTGACACAAGGCAAACACAACACAGTGAAACTCAATATATTTCAAGAACAAAAAAACTATGCAAATAAATGTAAATAGAAAGAACACTAATGATAAAAAACTGTAGAGCAACAGAACAGATAAGGAAGAGTAAATTCAAATAATAAAATAAGTTAAATACTTTTGCTACTGACATGTTCACAGGTGAGGAAGAGACTAACCTACATATCACCACATATCATTTTACTTTACAGTAATGAATGTGATCAAATTAGGACTCAGCTTCCCACTGATGACGGCCTTCCCTCTGCAAGGCCCTGTCATCTACACCAATCAGAAACAACAGTAAAGCCTCTGATAGGCAAAGTGAATAACATTGATTATCTCATCACATGGCTCCTGTCGGTGGGTGGGATATATGAGGCAGGAAGTGAACACTTAGTTCTTGAAGTGAATTTCTTGGTGTGATGAAAACTGGGCAGTCTAAGGATCGCAGTCACTTTGATGAGGAACAGATTATGATGGGTAGATGGTCAGAGTATCCCAGTGCCCATGTTAATCTGGTCCAGCCCTGGCCCTAACACAGACCCCCAAGTGGAGGGAGCACAGTATGAAACACAGGTTTAATTGGTGGGGGAAGACATCTCGGGATGCAGTGGTTTTTTTTTTTTTTTGCTGTAGTTATAAATTGAAACTTCCAGCAGGGCAGATTGTTATCAAATCTGAAATTTAACCATGTGTTGTCCTCCTGCAGCCCAACTGCCTCAGCTGCTGAAAATAATATGGAGAGGAGGTGCAGAGGGCCTGAGTCTGACCTCCATCCTGCTGCACCTTTACGCCCTCTCATGTCCTGTGGTGTACGCCATCGCCAACAACTTCCCGCTCTTGTAAGTGATTAACCACCAGACAATAAATACGTCCACACCGGTTCTCAGTGTTCTCCATGTCTGTGAAGCTCACAAATATTCTTCACATGTTCAGGTTAAAGCACTATTGATCAGCTGTTTCCTCATACTTTACAAATGTGTGACTCACTTGCTGTGGGAGGGAGCTGTTTGCAGAAGTTCCTGAATGGACATCCATTCAGTTAATATATAAAATATGTAGCCGACACTCCTCAACACAAGGTCTGTCAAGTTCATAAACTGTGGGTCCATTAGTGTCCATACACTGCAGAGATTGGAGAGTAATTTCTGCAGCTGACAGTTTGTTCCTATTATCATACCTCTAAGCCTCGCACATATTTTACATGACCTGCTCTACAGTGCCTGGGCCGAGAGGCTGTTCGTGTCGGGCCAGACAGCGGTGATTATCTTCCTCATCCTGTATTATCGTGGTCATATTCTCAAAGGTCAGCACACATATCTGCAAATCTGGAAATAATGTTTTTGTTGCCTGCATTTTTATACTGCAGTTTTTCTTATTGCTAACAAAAGACCAAAACTGAACAATGTTACAGTTTTGCCTTCTCCTGTTGTTTGCTCTTAATTATAAATCCATTCATTTTAACCACAAACACAGGAACAGTTCAAAAAAATGTCAGTTCATGTTTGAAAATAGGTGCTAAAGCAGCTTAAGTTTTTACTAAACATTATAAATGTGTTGTATTCAGTGTGGTTTTAGCACATAGAGGGAGCAAGAATGCTGATAAAGACCTCACAGAGTTTTGGTCAGTGTTTTCCTGCAGCACCACCCTGTGGTTAAGCCGTCACTGAGAAAACTTTGACAGAAACCTTTGTTGAAGGAGCTTTTGTAGCAACTCTCTTAAAACACATTGCTAGAGAAGAGATTTGTTTATCCTTATGTTTTTTCCAAAAAGTGCTTAGTACCAAATATTTGAATGTTTCTTCTCTGTGATAAAGGTTTTTCTTATTTCACACATCTTACTTCATCTGTTTGCTGTTGTTGTGACAGGACTGCTGCTCCTCTTGGGTTTTGCTGCTGGAGTTTTCCTCCTGGGCTCCTATGCTCCTGCAGCATTCATCTCACTGATGCAGACCTCCATTCTACCAGCTGTAATTGCAAGCAAGGTATCAACCACTAATGGATAACCTTGTGTGTGCAGCTTCATCTCAGAGCTCGTCTATGAGTAATACAATCTGTGACCTGTGAAGTGATCGGAGTGTGACTGTATTCAACTCTATTTGTTGTCTCCAGGTTCTCCAGACTGTAACTAACCACCGTAATGGCCACACAGGTCAACTGTCCACACTGTCAGTGTTTCTAACATGGACAGGGTCTCTGAGTGTTGCCTTTGTGTCTCTACAGGTGTGTAGTCAGGAATTACACTGCTGATCTACTGCATTTTTTTTTTTTTACCACTGACATGTCACTGTAGTCTTTACTAACTCAGATTGCTTGAAACTTTGTCTTGCAGGAGACTGAGAGCTCTCTTTCAAGTCTGTCACACATACTGTCGGCCTGTCTCAGCTGTGTGCTCCTGGCCCAGGTCCTCTGCTACAGGAGCAGCACCACAACGGATGCAAAGAAGACGGAGTAGAAGTTGACGAAGGTGACAACTCAACACTTACATAACTTGCGTTTCCTTTCCATCATGCATCAAAGTAGCTGTAAATGTTTACAGGGGTCTTTTTATACCTAATGTGCCTGAATGCTACTGGAAGATCTACCTCAAAACAAGGGGTGTACTGTGTGTGTGAACGAGAACTCTCATTGTGGTGCTTTTTAATAACTTTACCTTTTAATTCTGTCATTTTGTCTTTTGTTGCCCTCTAGTGATGTAAATGAGAATTACTTTACTCTCAGTGGAAACCGTAGACTGTTATATAAAAGATGGACACAGTCACGGTGACGTCACCCACTGGTTTGTTGACTTGCTTCCTGAAGTTTGGCATTTTTCCTGTTGCCGTCCTGGTGTTGGGAGCCAGAAGTGACCATATTTGGATAACAGGGCAGAGTTGGGCAGCGGTGAGGGGGTGGGTCTAACAGAGCATCCGAGCAGTCTGTGAGACCAGACCTGTCAATCAAACCAGCCACACCCCCAAATATACATCTCTTTGAGGAGTAATATCTACTTAATTATCAAATGATTTTCAGATGAACCAGCAGGACACTGGTAAGAAGAAGTGACTTTAGGTAACGACATGAGAATGACTTGTGGAAAGAAACTAGTGACAAAGTATTTCATGAGTGAAATTGACCATTTTTGAATGGAAGTCAACTGAAGCCAGCATCTAGTGGTCCATCACTGGTACTGCACCTTTTGGCACTTGGGTATCAGCATCTCTTTTCAGACCTGTGTTGACCACATGCTCCTTTTAAATGCAGTCTGAGGGACACACATTTCATTAGCATCTGACTGAAGGTAAAACAGAAAATCATTGGGTGTATTTAAAGTCTTCTGGTAGCTCTCTTACCGTTAGTTCCACCATTTGAAATTTTAATGCACATATATTCTAGAAGGGAAATTTACCCAACTAACCATCTACATCATAGGTAAATGAAACTTAACAAGAAGTACTCCTGTCTGTGCACAGTCATAAAAACTAGGTGTAAACCCAGGCTGGACTTCTTTAGTTCCTCCTGTGTGGTTGAATAAATATCCTGCTAATGATCCATTTAGGTTACTGTTCATACCCAATTTGTCAACTTTATTATAGTATTTTAAAGCTGCAACTTCCGTAATACCCTTTGGTCTTTCTGTTTGGCATCACATACTATTTTAACTGGTTTCATTAGTTGTGGGGTTTTTTTTTAAATTACTGTCTATTCCAAATTTAAGTGTCTTTAATTATTTAAACTCACTCATCTTGCAGTTTTAAAATTATTTACCCAAGTTCACAGAGCATGACGGCTCTTTTTCCAGCAATTATTTACACCTTGAAGCTGCCCAGCACTGGCACAGCTTTGTAGTGTAGTGGGGAAAACTTTCAGGAGCAGCAGTGTCAGCATGGAGGCATTTACAGAAATGTTTATACAGTCATTTACAGGTTTCAGTCAGTCCTAGTCCGGGACATTGCAAGTTGGCACGACTTTGATCCACACACACACACACACACACATATACACACAGACACACGTGCCCACAAACCTATGGTGGTGTCACTAATTTAAACACAGTGAACAGAATATTTGGTTTTACCCTCAACTGTCATAGATAAACATAGAAAAGTGTAACTTGTTGTTTTTGGATTTCTTCCTGAGCTCCACCGTTGAGTGTAAGAGCCTCTTTATGAATATGAAACAGTATTTTTAGTTATCTTGAACACAGTGTCAGTAACACTCCCACATTTGCAGGAGTTCATGTTGTTACTTCTTGTAGTTACGTGTTTCCATTCAACAGAACAATTTCTTTAAGGTTTCTTGTTCATATTTCATGGATATTCTTCACTTTTAAGCCTGTTGAACTGTAATGTGAACTAAATTTAATAAAACTGCGAATTACTGTCTGAGTATTAAGTGATAAAATAAAAACTTGGTAAAGAATTGTTGAGTGTTTATTTATGAGGCTGTCACATTTACGTCAGGACTGTAAAAGGTGCTGGTTATCTGTGTGTACATAATACTCTCCACGTCTTTCTTTTTCCTCTGGGACTCATGTTACAATGCAGTTTCTCACAGCTGACTTTCTGAATGACGGTATCAGTTATTCTAAGCTCAGCACTGAGTTTCATAACTGTCAGTTTAGCATTATGAGGTGCACATGCCTGAGGCGAGGTCATAATGGCCTGGCCAACACGTACATTCAGAAAATCCTGTTGTTGAAATACCTCAGAGGAACTGACTGTCTCTGCAGCTGTAACTAAAGTTGGATTTTAGACATTAAACTGGGAAGGAGATACCACACACCCCACCTCACTTTGGACAGTTAAAATCCAGTCTCCCTCTACCTACCTCCAAAATGATGCTGATGATTGCATTATGCATTTGCATTACATGTGTGAAATGACAGAGATCTGCACTTTCTGTTCTCTAACAGCCTCTGGGGAAATTCATCAGTTGACCAACTAAATGCAGTGATGACTGATCACTCAGATTCTCGTAAATCTGAGGAAATGAACCACAACCTCCTTCATGCTCAGCGTATAAAGCCAACACCCTCAAACGCAACTAAGATAGTTCAAAACATTAGTAGGTCAAATACAATGTGGAAAATGTGTGAAATATGAGTAACACCTTCTGTCAAAAATCTGCTCTTTATTTGCTCTTCATGTCCATTGCACATAAATACTGAAACCTCATGACACAAAGTGCATTTTGTAAAACATCCATGAAATCTGCTGAATGTAACGTTCAATAATACAGTCGTGTGGGTTTGTGTTGATGTTACAATGAAACCATCTGAAAATGAGTTGAGCACTTTCCAAACAAAAGTATCAATACTAGAAAATTCATTTTTCCATGTTTTTTGACATCATTGTCATTACTTCCCTAAAATCTCTAAATAATGCCAGAAAGTTGAATTCCTTAAGCTCTTGAATTATATGAACTGATCAGTAACTTTCAGTTCGTAGTCACTGTGGACCACTGTTAACAGGTTTCCATTCAAAATGACAACAATCAGTGGGATACTGTCTCCTGTTAATGGCACAGGTTTTGGCACAAAGTGCTTCAACTACTACTTCAACTTTTCAGTCTAATAATAAAAGTCTGGAGAAGACTATTATACTCTGACCAACCTTCTAGTTGTTTCTCTATTGTAGGAAATCTACAGTACAATCTACTTCCATTAATTTGAACCATAATAAATCAAAACTATTCTTTTTAACTTCACTTACATAAGAAAACTCCATATACAGTGTTTATAGTACAAATGAGAATAACTACATTGAGAAGAAATGTTATTTCAAAAATAGAAAAATGCCAACCCCTGTCCTAGTTCTGTTTTACTCTATAAGACCAAAACTTCTAATTCATAATATAAAATAAACTCAAGTAAGATACGTTTCCTTGCTTCGGTGTGTTCTAATAGCTACGGTATATTTATTGCATGTTTCATGACAAACACATTGTGCTGTCATGGTGGCAGATGTTCACTAAGAGCTAATCATGTGTTATGTAATTTCTGACTCTTTGAAAAATGTCCTCTGCTTTATGGAGAAAGCACCAAGTCTGGCTCGCAGGTGAGAGAGCAGTTCACCACAAGGTTCATGGTTTTCAGACTTCACAGAACCAGACCTCCACAAACTGATCAGCTTTTCAAAGGCCACAACAAACCACTGAAATGTAATCAATAATAAGCTGAAGTGGGCGTCAATGGTAATAATACAAAAAAAAAAAAAAAACATTTAGAAATCACTGTAGCTACTATTTTGAGAAATTTTAAATTAATTGGTAACAAGTAATAATAAGAGTTAAAATAATAGTCATAAAATTTGATTCAAGCTAAACTGTTAGGGAGTAATTGAGATTACAAAATCTATTCATTTAAAAAGGTATTGTTTTTATTCTGGATAGATTATTATGGCACTTTTTTTTTTAAATATCCGAATGTAATTTGAGAAAAACAAAGCTGTTTTTTTTTAACTCATGGAAATTCTTGACTGAACTTGATCTAGACAATTTCAATAAACTAAATGTCTTAATAAATGAATGAATATTATTTTATGATTGACATGTTTCAGTCAATCTGGACATTATTGGGGAAAAGAACTGTGCAGCTATACGTTAATGTCAACTTACTTTTTTAGATTTAAGTGATCACAAGTACTTTATAGACAGAAAGCAGTGATGTGCACTGGTACAAAAAATGAATGTAATAGCAAAAGTACATTTGTGAGTTTTAAGCTTCTCTATAAATATGTAACTGTGCTCCTGAGGTGTTGTTACACTGTGAAACTTCAGTGTTTCTGGCTCTGTTACTTGATGTGCATTAATTGTGAGTCTGTAATAAAAACACAGTTTTAATGGAGAAGCAGAGAGAGTCTTAGCTCATCCACTTTTACTGCATTTTTATTGCTATTATTATTGTTGTGGTTTTATCATGTTTTTTTTATTACACTGTTAATGTAAAAAGCCTAGTCCAGGCATAAGCAGTTCAAATTAGCTTGGGCTGTTGAGGCAAATTTTATATAACAGAAATTACTACACAACTGTAGCTCTATGAAAAAAATAGATGCATAATATTCATCAATTAATATACTGAAGGCCATTATAGAGGGAAATTGTAATAAACTGTAACACATTCATATACCTAGACCTTACTAAGGAGGTGGAGGAGTCCTGTCTGGTGTTAAAAGGTATATTCTGACTTTATTCTAAGAGTTATTCTAACAGTTTGTTATCAGCAACTTAGAAACATGTTTACATATATTTGGCATCATTTCACTCACTTTACAGGAGACAGCCAGTTGAATGTGTCCGTAATGTAAAGGCTCCCTCAGGATGGATGAACACCTTGTAAAACTTTATTTGTTTTCACTTCTTGTTTTGGTCATTTCACAGTATAAAAGTAGTTTTATTTTGAAAGGATCAAACTATGTCCTAAGTATAGATTGTTTTTTTTCTGTGGACCCTAAAGAGGAAACTTCAGAACCTGTCTTGTGTACTACAGATGTTGTCCCTTTTTTCCATTTCAGTTTGGATAACTCACATTGCTCCATAATGCCTTTCATATATTCTCTATTAGATTAAACCTAAGATTTCCTGTTTATGCACTTAACCAAACTTCAACCTGACATGACTGGATCTCTAACAGAACTTAAAATGACTTTCAGTGGTTTGAACTCCTTTTGGTTTTGCAGCTAGTTTTGTTAGTGGCTGGCTGACCAGTGAGTCAGTCATCAGCAGGTTCAGGTTATTATTATTTTTTTTACTAAAACCTGCTCCTGAAAGCCAAAGTTTCTCCCTCATATCCCAAATTACTACTTGTATAGCTTCATAGCACTCTGTATCACCTCCTATGGACACAACACAGGACATCTGTTACTGCTCCACTGCTTCAATACACGTCTGATGAAACTGTAACAGACTGACGTGGCTTCAGTTCAGTGGCTGTTGGGCACTGTTTACTTTCCCAAACCAACGGCCACATTTGGTGCTTTCTCCAGGAGGTACACAGATTCTTGTATACGTTTTGGAATGACATGTTGAGTTTAAGAGCTATGAAGGAGTCATGATGTGTGTGTTGTATTTACCCTGGATGACATACACCTCACCAGGACAAATCTGAGTGCATTTAGATATAAGGTTAAGGTTGAGGTTAAACTTTATTGTCCCAGAGGGAAATTTGGCTTAGGCTTGACATGCTGTGGGCTGCATCACAATTTTCATCTGTCAGATAAATTCTTGTGTCTTCTCACTGGAGTGTGAAACATTACCTTTGCTCGTTAAAATTTAAAAAGGAGAGCATCTCCTGGTTTTTCCTTTGACCTCACAGCCATAAATGAGGATTCATTTAACCTGTGCACTCACAACTTAATGAGTTACCCATTTTTTCAGCTTCCTGGTCCCTGGTGTTATCTGAACTGCTGGTAGAATTTGCGCAGTTCATCCCAGAAGAACAAAGACAGAATGGTGTGGGGACCGAGTCGGAAATAAGAGGCTCCCAAGCCTTTGTAGAGTCCTGTCAGGCCCTCCTTCTTCAGTGTCTTGGAAAAGCAGTCAGTGAATCCCTTATAAAGCTGCCCCTATAAGACAAGGACAGTGGTTTAATCAGCTGAACAGATGCTCTCTGTCCAATCTACATGAAATGTGAGAGACTCCTCCTCTGTGATCAGTAACTACTCACTGTATCTATCAGTGCACTCCACTGGTTTAGCACCGTGTCAGTTATTAGTCAAAGAGGCAGTTTCAGAACACAAGTATAGAAACTAGCTTGCAGTGAAAACCACACATGGTACAAAAAGGAGAATATCTTGTACATATTGGTCTTTCTACTCACCTTCCCCAGCTCATCCACGGGCTGGTTGTACAGTCGTGTGCTCACCACATCAAAAGGGGTCATAGCCAGCACCACCACCACACTGCTGATCATACCAGCAGTCAGGGCCACCAACCAGCTGTCCGCTGGGAACACCTTCGCAAGAAGAAAACAGGATGGGGAGAGTGTGCACGTGAGCTACAGATCGCAATATAACAGAAGTGAGAGGAGACAGGTTGTTGTGTACCGTGCTACTAGATTAGTACGTCATCATCAATGTACCGTGTGCAGCCGCTTCTAATTTTAACTGGTCATGACTGCAGCCTCCCATGTGATGAAACAGAAGAATGGTTCTATTATTAGAGTCCAGTAGCTACAGTCACAGCTATTTACTTTACGGCTCTGCTGTAGTATAACACAATATGAAAGTTTTCTTTGGTACACACAGAGGATGGAACAACAACACAACAAATAAACAACACAGCAGCAGATAAACCTTTTTCTACCTCTCTGGAAATACTTCTGAGTCATGTGAGGTGCTGTGCACTAGATGGCACTAAATAAACACACAAAGTACCACGTCACTGGGGTAGTTTAGCAGAGTATGCTTGAGGCAAAGGGAGTGTAGTATGGGACGTTGGGGGGGGTGTGGTGAAACCACTTCCCCCCTTCTACATCCACCAACCAGTTCAAACAACCTGAAGGAGCTCCAGCAAATCAAGGAAATAGAGCCAAAAATAGGAATGTCAGAATTCAAAAATTTTTTGTTTCTAACATTTGGTATGAATTACCCTTTTTTAACTAGAGCTGGGTCAGCGCTTTACACCCAGCAAACTGGTTGTGTAAGCTCCATGTTTTCAGCCAGGGGGCCAATAAAAGGTGTCGAATTCCTATTCCACAGGAGTGCAATGTGGAGCTCTTTGCCAGAGCCACAATGACTGCTTTTGTAATCTGTACACAACAACATCTGACTACAAATCATCTTCTCAAGCCTGTAACCCTGAGTTTAGAGCTCTGACTAAATCATTTGGTCAATCTCATATGACCAATCACCTCCAGAGTCCAGGGTGACATCTTTAAATTGTTTGTTTTATGAAGAGGAAAGTTAACCTTTTATGAACCAGAAATGTCACCTTTCTTGCTCAACATACCGCAGCAGCTCTCACACTGAGTGAAGCCAGATGCCTGAGACAGTCGTGTTTATTCTTGAACAGTACATTCTAGTGGAAAACATGGTGGAGGGCTGGGTACACAGCGCTCCCACTCCATCCCCACTGCATTAAGATGACTTCCATGTTCACTCCAAACCTCAGCGAGCACCTCCTTCTAACCTGTAGATCAAGGACAAGCTCCTTGGAGGAGGAGAAGGTGGAGAGCTGAGCAGCCGACCCTACGCTGACCCTCGGTACAGCAGCACTGGAGCCCCTCCACAGTCCCAGAATGCCATGCTCCCTGTGGATGGCGGCCAGGGCGTGGAACATTCCCTGTCAAAAAGAAGAGGAGGAGCACATGAGGAAAAAAAAACTGCTGATGCCCTCCACTCACATTTCTACCTTCAGTGTTGATCATTATGATACCTGGTGCTTATACTGATGGCCAACAGCAATAGAGGAGGTAGACTGACTCTGCAGATGAGTCTTCACCTGTCAATGGAGACAATTAGGGTTGATTATTCTCCACCGTTACACGTGACAGCTAACTTTGGTGCCACACCCCATCTACAAAACACAAATGGGGTGGTCAGGCTGAACCACAGCCAGCTACTGACCAGGTATATGGGACTGCCCATCACGGCTCCCACCACTCCGGCCACAGCCCCAGCTATGGTAGTTTTGATCGCGCTGACTCTTCCATTAGTGTGGATGTAACCTGAGGACTCGATGATGGCGTACGAGCCGAGCCGGACTCCATTCATAAAAAACTGATAGAACAGCCCGGGGACCAGTCCTTTCTGTAAGCCGGCCAGTCCGTCCACTTTACCTATGGTGTAAAACGCGTGGAAGACGTTGCGGTAGTAGACCTGGTAGGTGCCCCGACTCTTCAGCTCTCCTTGCAGCTGCATCCGTGTCTTGACGACCTCCAGCGGGTTGGTGAACAGACACGCTCCGCACGCCGCCGCTCCGCTCAGCACGAAGTCCATGGCGACGGTCCGGCGGGAGGAGGGG
>OOFC01008978.1:9081-35560 GCA_900323345.1 Pseudochromis fuscus
TAAAAATTTTTGGGAGACAGAAAAAGAAACACGCACACACACACACACACACACACACACACACACACACACACACAGTTAACACATGTGCAACATTCACCTGAAAACCTGCTAAACCCCTTTCAGATTTTAACAGGAGGGAAAAAGACAAAGCTGTGCAGTTGAAATGAGAAACCGTTCAAGCCTAAAACATCCAAGAAGCAACAGTGTATGAGGCTCCTGAAGGCAGGAGCTGCAGGGTTGATGATGACTGCCCCCTGCCGGGTGCCTGATGTTACTGCAGCCGGCACATCTCAGCATCAGTCACTCAAGTTCTCGTCGTCTCGTCCACTGTCGTCGTCGTCGTCATCGCCTCTTCCGTTCATGGCCTCGACCCTGGCCAGCAGCAGCGGCAGGTTGATGGAGAGGCCCGGCGTCTCCTCGTCAGAGTCATCTTTTGGAGGGTAGAAGCGCTTTGCCTTCGCCATGAAATCCTCAGCTATATCTAGATACAGGAGACGATCCTGTGAGGAAGAGGAGGAAGAATGAGATTGAAGCTAAAGAAACCGGATGTGAATCACCATGGGTCCCCAAATATGCCACACATGATAGATGATATAGATTTATGTAGCACATGTGTTTGTTTGATCATCTTTCATCAGATTTACTTTGAGGCTCCTGGGTGTAGCCTGTAACTTAGGTTTAGGAGAATTAGCTGTATAAAAATAATAAAATAGCTTCAATTTAATCAACTATAACGTACATCTACATACAATTTACCATAGGTTCATCCTATTGTTACATTTGCTACACTGGTCAGATTGATTGTTTTAACCCTCAGCTCAGCAGTGGTCGTTTTCAGTCTGAGTTCAAAGGTCATGGTAGCTGCAGCCCCGCCCCCCTCCCTCACCAGGATGAACAGGTATCTCTCTGGTGGAGGTTCTCTGCTGCTGAACAGTGAGGTCTCGGTGTGCAGCGTCTGCAGCATGGCACGTGCTGCAGGGGCGTTGCGCATGCGGTCCTGCGAGGTGCCGGCAGACACATTCAGCAGAGACTCAGCCTCAGCCATGAAACCTGCAGCAAAAAACACATCTAGTCACCCAGATTATTTGGTTGATAGTGAGTCTCACGTCTCGTCTGTTCAGCCTCACCGAGGTTTTCCAGGATCGTCTTCCATTTGTCTCGGACTTCTCGGCGTGTATCTCTCATTGCCTCAATGTCGACGCTAAGACGACGATAGCCCTGAACAAGAAAAACGATGATAACATTAAAAGCAACTTTCTTTCTTCTGTATAAGAAAAGTCCTACTGGTCTGCTGTGCTGAAACCGGTGAATATCCGGTCCAGCTGATTTCATCACATTTCAACTCCTTGCATCAGTTGGTATCACACGTCAGTGTCGTCACTGGTTTGTTTTTCCACCTTCATCTTGATGCATCTGGACTGAAAGAATCCTCAAAGCTAAGACATGAATCTGCCTTCCCCTCACGTACCGTGGATCCCATGCGGGTCTTGTTCCTGGCCTGCAACAGCTGGTAAAGTGCCCGGTCATCCTCTCTCTCCGAGTGGCTGGGGTCTCCTGGCTCGCTCCACAGGTTGGTCTCCTCGTCTCGTCGCTTTTGGACTTCACGGGTAAAATATTCCAGTGGATCTTGACTGTGTTGGTAGCACAGGAGCACAGTTATTACACATTCATACAGGGGTGGTACCCAAATAATTACACATGACAACCACTTCATGACATTTTCAACAGAGAATGAGTTTAACTGATATATGGGTGATGACAATAACTACACATGTGGTGAAGAAGCATTATTTTCCCTCTGGCCTGTGGTCTTACGGTACTAAAGGCTGCTTTTCATCGTCATCGTCGTCATTGTCAGCGCAGCAGCAGCAGCAGCACTGCAGGCAGAACTTCCTGAAAGCTGAACCCATCTATTAAAAATAGTCAACTGATGGATGGTGGCTCTTCACAATGTCAGATAATCCAAAGGAGGACGTTGCGTTTCAGTTCTTCGAGTCTTCCTTGGATTTTTCAAGCAGCAGTGAAGTGGATCCCAGTGATGAACAATGCAGCTGTCCCCTGAGGAGGCTCATTCACAGCCTGTATTTCATTAAATAAAGATGCAAAGTAAGAAAACTCAACTGTAATAACCCCTATAAATCTGGTCTCAGTTTCAGAGGAAAAGCAGCAGGTAGAAATGATCAGAAAGAACCAAAAAAAAAAAAAAGTGACAAAATAAAACAATCCCCAAACTCTACCTAATCTTCAGCTACCCATTTTCTAGGATGCCACTGTGTCTCCACATCCAGTACAGCGTTTGTCCTCCTGATCATTGGCCGGAGAAGCTCAGATGGCAGATGGCGGACCCGGGGCCGATGCTTCTCATCAGCCTTACATGGAGGACAATGAGAGCAGTGAAACGCTTGAGCTCTCATCGATTCAAAAAACAGATTTTCACACACCCATGGCCTCAGAAGACAGTCACAGCACAATCATGTGAGCGGCTCCATCTCTCATTGTGTTTTGCCCCGAGGACAACA
The DNA here is from genome assembly GCA_900323345.1 of Pseudochromis fuscus. NCBI lineage: Eukaryota > Metazoa > Chordata > Actinopteri > Pseudochromidae > Pseudochromis > Pseudochromis fuscus. Next base: position 11,604 of record OOFC01008978.1, read on the forward strand.
CATCTCTGCAGCAACCGTGGGTCTAACTGCACATTCTGGATCTGATCAGTCACCACTGTACTGATACAAAGATTATTTAATTTTATTGTTCTGTGGTTACTGAGATTACTTAAGTATCTTTGGTTGTTTTTTTTTTAAGAGCAGCTTCACATCAAACAGAGACAACTCTAAACTCGGGGGAACATTGTGATGCTATATGGGAGGGTCAGCAGGTCTCCAGCAGCCAGATCACTCTAAAGAGTTCAGTTGTGGCTGAAGCAATCATGCATGTGAAGGAGTCACAGGATGCAGGAAAATACGTTTGTAGAAACTGCTGGTGTGACTTGCTCACAATGTAAACGCCCCAATGATTCAATGTGGGAAAATACATCTGTAGACACTGTGTGAGTGAGCTGTCACCCAGAAATCATTCAGTATGAACTGGTCACATTCAGGGGAAAGTCTTGTTACTAATCTCTGAGGCTTTTACACATTCACAGAGTTTCCAAAGTGAGGCGAATGTGGAAGTGCAACACCAACGATGACCACTAGATGCTGAATCCAACTGACTTCAATTCAAAAATGGTCATTTTCAATCCTGAAATATTCAGTCAATATATTTTTCCACAAGTCATTCTGAGATCATTAGTTAAAGTCACCTCTTCTTGTCAGTGTCCATCTGAAAATCATTTATCAGTAAGGAGATATTACACTGAGAGAAGGGGAGGAGTTAGGGGTGGGGTTAGTTTGATTGACAGGTCTGCTCTCCAATGACTTATGGGTGGTTTGGAGGCTTAGGGTTAGGATGAACTTGAGTTTCACACACACTGGACAGCATCTTTGGGTTCAAGGGTCAGACCCGCCTCCTCACTCTTCCCTTCATATCCAAATATGGTCATGTGGCTCCAAAAATCCAAGATGGTGACATTCAAACACCAAACACCTGGCTTCAAAATGTGAGTTTGCAAACCAACATGTGGCATCATGTTAGGTTCATCAAGTTTTTACAGAGCATAAAGTAGATGACGCTGAGGGCACAAACCTCCATCAAGGTATAATCTGATCTCCACTAAACTGTCAGATTATTACCATCCTGCATATGTGTGGATTTAACAGAATCCATTGAAATGTGACAAAGTTATAAATTTCTAAAATCCTTTCCCGGCATAAGAGATACCGTATTTTCCGGACTATTGAGCGCACCTGTCTATAAGCCGCTATTGAATTTATTTGAACAGTTTCATGTGGTCCACTCTGACCGGGTCTGATGTGACGAGGCTAAATGTATCGGCGGCACGGAGCTTGCTAGCTTGTAAAAAGCTAATGAGCTTCGTGCTGCCGATACTGAGCCACACCGGTGTTTAAGCCGCAGTTCAAAGCATCGGAAAAAAGTAGTGGCTTATAGTCCGGAAAATAGGGTAATTTGTTCCTTGGATAATACCCGATCTCTCCAAAATAATTCATCAAGATCTGTTTTTGAGTTTTTCCGTAAGGTTGCTAACAAACAAACAAATGAACGAATCAACGCAGCCTCCTTGGTGGAGGTACAAATGGAGACAAAGCAACAGTGACAAGTTCATATATTTTATTAGACATAAGACACTGGTTAAGACTCAGTAAAAACTGTTGGTCAGTTGTGATGGCTTTAAATTAACAGGTTTGATGAACGTCTTACAGACAAATCAATTCAAGAAGTATTAAAGGAAACAGTAACTTAAGTGTTCCAAGCAGGCTTCATATGCATATAGTACACCTCTGTGGAAGGCAAACATTTAACAGCACAAAATAAATGCAAAGCAAAACAAAAAGGCTGTCACGTTGTAATGTTACTGCGATAAAGGCACCAGATTACTGATATCATTATTTCATTTCACATTCCTTCTCTACAGCAAGTAGCTAAAAATCAATCCTGATAAATGACCCAGTTTATCTCCATACCCAGCTATGTTTTGTGGACTGGAAGCTTCAGACTGCAGCATCCATGAGTGTAATTCTTTACATGGACGTCACAGTTGCACCCCTACACGTGGTCCTTTAAAGAAAAATATAACCAAGTTGTTTTTGTGCCTTAATATTTTAAAAAGCACAAGGAAGACCGACTCTGTGTCTTTGGTTCAACAATCGAACCCGACAGATGCAATAATGATGGTGGTTTTCTGAGGTACCTCACAACACTGATGCACAGAGTTACATACAAAACTTAATTGAGGCTGGAGGGGACGTTTCTACATGATTATAAACAATGTAATGTTTCATAAAGTGAGAAATTACAGTGAAACCTCATTCAGTGCCACATCTCAGGGTCTGAGGGGTGACCAGTACTGAACTGAATGGTAATCACATCAGTATGGGTTCATCATTTGATTACAAATAATCACTACAACTTTGTTTCTTTACCACAAGGCCACTTGAGGTTATTGGCACAACAGACAGCTTTAGTGAGCAAACAGCATCCACATTAACATCATCATCTTCATAAGTGATCGACAGCCTCCTGATCCGGCTCCAAAAGCAGTGATAAAAACCCACAGTAACAGCTGATTAAATGTTAGCGGAGAGATTTTTAGCACGATGGAATAAGAGGTGGAGAAGTTTCACTTGGTGGATCAGTGGTGTCTCCCTCTAGTGGTGATCAGACAGCAGCTGCCTCCTATCTATCACGGTGTCGTGCAGGAGGAGAGAGTGTGGGGGAAGTGGAAATATGGCTGTGATGTGTGTCGGCAGGCGTATTTAAGAAGAACAAACAAAAACAAAAAGCAGCAAATCGATGTTTAACAATGTGTGTAGTAAGATAAGGCTCAGAGAGACAGATGCTTCAGTCGTGCCATCGCAACAGCTTCTTCTGTAATAATCACCTCGGTCTTCATCCAAGTCTTCCTGTCTCAGCAAAGTCTACCCCGACTTCTCGTTGCGTGGTGAGAGACACAGCAAAACAGTTATAGGTCCACACGAAAATATGCATGTGGTCACGCATTTAAAAAAAAAAAAAACAGTTTGAGGATGAGGAGGATGAGGAACGTAGTCTTTGATAACCGAGTTACTCCTCATCTCATCTGAGTGAAATGTGACAAATGTCTCCGTTGCTTTGAAGTGAAGTCTGTTCAGATACAGTAGCACGTCCCTTCAGCTCGGAGGCATCACAGGGAGGCGGCGAAGGACAGACAAACCGAACGGTAGTGCCACCTCCAACCATGGCGTCTGTCCTGGTTTACGGGAGGTGGTGGTGGTGGTGGTGGGAGCGGAGAGACGGCCGCAGCTCGGCGATACGTTGGCGTAGATGGGACATGAACTCAAACATGGTGGCAGCGAGACTCTGGTGGATGAGGTAGCGAGGCAGACGACCCTGAGGAGACAAGATGTGAGGGTACTTGTGATTTCTTTCTGGGTTTTAATATTGATGTTTAAATTCATGCATTATTGATTTTTTTATTTTATTTTATTTTTGATTAGATTTTTATGTATTCTATTTTTCAATTCAATTTTATTCTATGTATTCTTTTAATTATTTAAAACTATATCTGAACTGTACTTGAATTTCTAAAATTTTATTCGAATTTTTTCATTGTAAAGCACTTTGTTATTATCACAATAAATATCTTTTATAGAAATTAAAAGACATTTTATACAAATTAACGCCTGTTTAAAACACCCTAATGTTTACTATTTTTCTGCATCCTGTTGCTATTTCCACCTCCAACTTCCCTCTTCTAAATGCAAATTATTTAATTTTCTTTATCTTAAAAAAAGACCATGCTACACTTCCTTTAGCATCAGATGCTAGTTTCAATGCAGCATGTATTCTCTCACCTTCAAGTCTGTGTTGAGGACCCAGATGAAGGTGCAGACGGACGGATTACTGCTGGATTTGAGGACTACGAATCCTCCGGGGCCATTTTCTCCCCTGAGAGCAGCAGTAAAGATAAAAGAGAAGACAGGAAGTTAAATGAACACAGCTGCCCTTTATCAAATCGATGTGATGGTCTAATTTACTGGCTCAGTGACAGGCGGTCGGGTTGGAGGTGCGGCCTGACCTGACGTAGCGGCCGATCGGAGGTTTGGTGTCATGGTTGGTTGCCATGCCAGCAGACAGGTAACAGTCTCGCTTGCGCTCCACTCGCCGAACATTCACAAAGTCCCTAAAGAAAGAAAAATCAATCAGTCAATGTTGTTTATTACAGGGCACAAAAAGAAAAGATAAAAGGAGACATATTGAAGGTGGCTGATGTACCTCGCAGACACCACTCCCCCTGCTGCACCGGCAGACACATCATATGAGACCATAGTGTTGTCATCAACCCTCTGAAGGATCTGGGGAGAAGCAGGAAGCAGTATTAGGCAATACCGAAAAATTATTTCACAACAAATGAGTTCAGAAGGGCAGAAAATCCTGTCACCTGGCAGGCAGACACTGTCCTGTTCCACTGAACCATCTTCTCCGGCTGCAGAATCACTTCCTGGTACACCAGCTCAGCAGAGCACTGCATGAAGGCCTGAGAAAAATATATCAATAAATCACACGAATAAATTCAGCAGAAGCAGGAAGGAAGTGGGAAATACAGCAAGAATAGGTGTAATACACAAGTGATGCAGCACCTGGGTCACTAAAATGAGGCTGATACAGAAAGACAGAGAAGTGCAATATCACTGATGGCCACTAGAGGCTGGCTCCAAAAAACTCATTTTCAATTCTGAAATGTTCAGTCAATATATTTTTTCCACAAGTCATTCTGATGTCATTAGATAAAGTCTGAAGAGTTCTGCAATGAGAATAGCTCTGAACTTCTCACACACATTGGACAGTGTCCTCAGGTTCAAGGGTCAGACCCGCCTCCTCACTCCTCCCTTCATATCCAAATATGGGCACTTCTGGCTCCCAAAAAAGCAACATGGCCACGTTCAAATACCAAACTCCTGGCTTCAAAATGGGTCCACAAACCAGCGGGAGACGTCATGTTAGCTTCGTCCGTTCTATAAAGAGTCTATGGTGACACATCACATCTAATATTTGTGAATTTATTAGGGGTGGGACTTTAATGAGTTAACTATGATTAATTAGTAATTTCTTAAAAATTAACACATTTAATGGCAGCTTGTATTCCAAACAACGCCAAATGTTTCCCGGTGCATAATTTCTTGAAACTGAACGCACGTCAGAGCTCAGCTAACGGCTACCAAAATGTAGGAATCGGATGAAAGCGCGATTTAAGTCTTTCAGATGACCATTTATATTTATGGTTGTTTTACCAGAAGGAGGAGGAAGTAGAAATTTCACTTTATGTTGAATTGTTGTTTTTTCTTTTACCATTTACAGTCAACACTGTTCTGAAAAAAGTACTTAAAATGGCACTTTAACTTTTGATCTGTTTAATTTTGGTCAGGGATATTTTCTATTGGACATTAAAAATACAGTAAAAGAGCTGAGGTTACAATATTCATGTCAGTGTTTATTATCTAATTTTGTTGTCCACTAAAATCTATTTAAATTTTAAAAAATGTTGCTTTTGGGGGCAAATATTTTGATGTCATTAAAATGTGATTAATCAAGATTAATTACAAAGCGTCTAATTACCGTATTTTCCGGACTATTGAGCGCACCTGTCTATAAGCTGCTATTGAATTTATTCAAACAGTTTCATGTGGTCCACTCTGACCGGGTCTGATGTGACGAGGCTAAAGGTATCGGCGGCACGGAGCTTGCTAGCTTGTAAAAAAGCCAACAAGCTTCGTGCCGCCGATACATGAGCCACAACGGTGTTTAAGCCGCAGTGTTCAAAGCGTCGGAAAAAAGTAGCGGCTCATAGTCCAGAAAATACGGTAATTAGATTCATTCTTTTAATCATGCCCCACTCCTAGTATTTAAGTTTTCCATCATATCAGTCTGAGTTGGGAGCTACGGTCTTTAATGTGCTTGTTTAATTTCCTTGAAGTAGAGGTCACACCTTTAGTGTTTATGACCACTGTCGTGCTGGAAACCCCCATTATGTTATATTTATTTCCACATCTTCACAAAGAGCCCATTGTTTAAAGTCACACTGACCTTCTGGCTCATTGTTTGCACTGATAATCGTAGGAAAGGAAGTTCCCGGTTTGTGTAACACTGCTTTACAATTCAGTAAATTACTCCTTCTGTAATGACTGTCGCCAAAAACGCTGAAGTCCAACTGGTCAAATCTGTTTGGAAACTGATGAAAGACAATCTGTGTTCAATCGAAAACTCACATTATCATTAATTATATTGTCAACCATTTCAAATTACTTAAAAAAATGGCTGAGCAGAGGTTTCAAGAAGAAGAAAATACACTTTACAACCATTACAAATCTGAAGTAAGTCATTACTCTATATTCAGAGCAACCACATAATTGCGTTTTAGCATCACAACTGTCCCACAAGATTTTTCTCTCATTCATATTTGTGTGTTTTAAAGAGCTGATATAGATTCTACAATAATAATAAGTCTATAGGCCAAATGCATCAATGATTCATCAACAAACCAGCCATTCAAACACAGGACAAGTGTGTCTACAAGGAAAAGTCGATCTGAGGTTGTGCTGGTTTGAGTGGTTTATCATAAAGTCCCCTGGATACAGTTCCAGTAAACCGTTTGGACACAGTCCGCCTCAGACTGCCTTCAGTGGTGGAGTTTCCTTTCATTACCCTCTCTTCTAGCTCCTCGCTGGGAAAATCACACACAATGACAAGAGCTAACGTGGTTCCTGTTACTCTGAGGCCACTGTGGCAGCTCCAGAAAATCTCTGTGGGATCAACACCCTCTTAAATACAACGTATCAGCTACTCGCAGGCTTAATTCATTTGTAGGAAAAAGGATTGAGAAAGCAGACAAACTGATCTGATCTGCTCTTCACTGTGACAGCAGCAATAATCAGTCCAGGAATGCAAGGAAGACATTAAACAGCACAGTCAACATCCAAATCTGAAACTCTAATAATGGATGAAAACTCTGTATGATCACATGTTGTGGCAGGACACAGTTACACAATGAGTACACAAAACACAGCAGTACCTTGAGAATAAAAGTCTTTCCGTGGAAGGGAATCTCCAGAGTGTAAACTGAATCTCCCATTTCCTGTCACAAGACAAAACATGTCAGCATCATTTTTACTTCTTTCCAGTATTTCTTAATTCGAAAGAAAAATACATGTGTGATAAATAAGAAAACAAGTTTACACAAAGGTCACATTGTTTCATTCCTAAAGTTTTTGATTGAGGAAAAAAAAAAAAGCTGGACCACAAATAAAGTGAAACTATTTCTACACAGAAAAAAATGTTGCATGGCTGGAGTTTGGTTTCGATTCTGACTTGGATCTGGTCCCAAGTGTTTGCCTGTTTGAGCCTAACAAACACCACAATGGAAAGCGTCTTTCAGAGTCCACCTTAAAGTAACTAAACTGAATCCATTAGGGGTTTCAAATGATAATCTGATTACAACATACTCCTCAACAGGAAGTTCAACAAAGTAATCCTAACTTGGAGGACGTTGATGGTGTTTTGGACTGAGCTGGACATGCTGCAGCTGAAGAATGAAGCTGTCAGTGCTCTCTGGTGGAGAGACCGTGTGGCATTTATAAAGCAAACACTTGTTATTTATCAAACATCAGCCTGCCCTGTTTGTCAGTGTAGGTCACAGACGCAGCTCTGAATTCACGTCCAATAAGCTGAGGATCAAACTCCAGCCTTTACTGTGAGCATTTGATCGCATTGACTACGAGGACATTTAATGCTTTGATCACCTAAAGCCCCAAAATACATCCATACTGCAGTGTATAGACAGTAGTACTGACTACAACTAAAGTGTATACGGTATGTTCAGCCAGATGTGTGAGACTGAGGAAACACAGTGGATCTTTAGTCATGTTAGGGGGGAGGAGATACATCCAATGGAGACACTGAATTTACTAAATATGCTCTCTTACATTGTTTTTTTCAAACTTCCAGTTCTCCTCCTGGGTGAGGATCTGTTCGACCACGGACATGGCTTCACGACCCTGTCGGACGTACTCCTTCTCCTGGATCAACGGAGAAAGAGGGAAACAAATGAAAGAGGAGAAATCAGGAAGTCATGATGTGGACGCCTCAGACTGATGTAGGTACCTGAGCGGTGATGGCTCTGCGCCCCAAACCCTCCTCATCCAAATCCTCTTCAGATCCTGCACACACACATGTTCAGAATAAAAACTCAATGTGTTGCTCTAACAGGAGTGCACAAACACACAAGAACGTATCACTACTGGAAATGACCTGCGACAGATTCAGGTGGAGAGTAGAACTGTCCGTCTGAAACAGCGCGGGGGTAAATCATAGGAGCTCGTTCGCAGGCTGCGTGCACCGCTGCCAGGTACGCTGAGGGGAAAAGAGAAAAACAGTCGAGAGGGAGACACAGATTTTTTGTCGAGTCGTGTTGGAACATGTCAGGAACCTTTATCTCACCTCTTTCATCGTCGGCCTCCTGAGTGAGAACCTTGAAATCAAGGAACCAGGTCTCCAACCACGCCACCACAAACGAGGTGATGGGTAAAACGTATCCAAAGGTATTCTGGGAAACAAACTGCGCAGAGACCAAATCATTTAGCGGTGCTATACAGAGGACGTGGCAGTAGCATTTTATGTGTATTTACTTCCCTATTCCTGAATGTTTGCTGAACTATATAAATGTAGTTGACATGAAACTGAGCAGATAAAAAAATCCTGTCTTTTGTTGTCCTGTGCAGAACAATGAAAAAAAACATAAAAGCTTCTTTATCAGCTCTGACTGTAATTACTGCCAGAAATGCAGAAGTGAAAAAGGTGAAGTGGTTTCAACTGATATGTTTCCAACATGCCACTGTGAAAGTGTCAGAGCAGCAGATGGGAGAAACTCACGTTAGACACGATGACCTTGACGACGAGGAAGACGCTGGTCACTAGTGTGGTAAACTGCAGGGAGAGAGAAGATTTTAATCATCAGTCATGTCCAGTCCTGAACATCAGAGATTTTACATTATTTCATCAGCGTGTCCCATGTCGCCTCTGAGCTCACTCACCGCAACAACCCACCAATGCTTCAACCGAAACGCAGCGTAGCCCACTTGTAGACACAGGAAACGAAACACGGCCAGCAGCTGAGACGAGGAGGAAGAAGCAGAGAAAGGAAAAGAACCTCAATCATTTTTGTCACCACGTGTTAACTTGCAAACATTTTGTTCCTCTAGTGTCAATAACTGCAGAAGTGTGACCAGATTATACAACAATAAAACTCTACTCCCTAAAAATCAGGATTAAATACTAACATCCACTTAAATACACATTTGATTGACCCACTTACAAAGATGTCGAAGAAGGAAGACCTGAAGTCGTAATGGATGACCTCAGCTTGTAAGCTGTCCCAGATTGACTTGTTGGAGGGCTGCAGAGCAGAGTCCACATCACAATCAAATGCCAACAGATCAAATGCCACATCTCTAAATGTCTGTCGAGCCTAAAGGAACACTCACATTCAGCTGAATAATCCAGAGAAGCGAGATGAAGAGGAGATCAAACGTGACGAAGAGACAGAAGGTGCGGCGGACGTCGGAGATGGCTTTACGCTCCGCAGGTGGCACCAGCAGGTACGGGGATGGGAGGGACAGCGACGTGGAGTAGGAAGCATTCAGGGAGGCGATGGCGGGGAGGCTGCCCCCAAGCTCCCCGTACTCTCCACCTGGCATTCCTGCTGTGAGAGTGGAAACTCCCCCTGCAACAGGAGCAGAAACAGAGGATGTAAGAAGCCTGCGAAAGCTGAGAGTCAGCAGCGCCACAGACGAGGATAAAAAAGGAAGCAGCTCACTGGTTTCTTAAAGACTAAACTTAAGACTTGTATTGTCAAGTTGAAGTACATAGATTCTGGATTAGATACAGACAACTGGAAATGAAACTGAAAATTCTACAGACAGCATCACTGATGTCAGATGTAGCAATTTAGATTTAGACTGTACCACTCATGAAAATTTGTAGCCATCTTTCATTCACGTTTTCATATTAATCACTTCAACTTGAACCTTGCACTTGTCCACACCTTTTGTGTCGAAATAGACAATAGCAATACATAACCAGCAAAGGATAACTACACCTTTTTACTCTCTCTGCTCTGCGTGCAGTCTCATGACTTCTCTAAACAACTTATGTGACGGATTTTAAAAATGAAAGCACTGCTAGCTTATTATTGTATTCCATAAATAAATACAGTCTGTCTTAGATTGTGCCATTAGTGCTGTCAGGTGTTTGAAAGCTGGCCCACGGTGCAGGATTTTTTTTGGGATTCAATAATGAGCATGTCTTAGTGCCAAATCTGTGATTGACAGATGCCTGCACTGTGACATCAGACAGTGTGAGAGTAGCTGTAGAAAACACAGCTTGTTCCTTAATCAATAAGTTGGACCATTGGACCATTGTTAGCCCAGTGATTCACAACCAGTCAGAGCTGAGTGAGCTTCAATTATCTCCTCAACTACACACTGACAATGGACGTCTGTGAACAAGTGTCGTGGAGTAACTCTGATTTATGTACTTATCTATCTTTGGATCTATAACAAAAGAATCTGACTGTGTATTTCAGACCCCATGACTCCTCGACCCCTCACAAACACACAGCAATCTGCATGAGTTGTGTCTGTTAGCACGCTAACTCTGTTTACCGCAGTTAACCAGGGCTTAAAACACACAACAGACAGGGAACAATCACCAGGGTCGCTGGTTTAACCTACATGACTCTTGTAAACAAGCACAGATTAGACGGTAAATCGACTTTTTCCAATAGAAAACTGTTGTTAGCTTACCCGGTTAGCTTACTTACCTTCGTTTCTAAACAAGTTAGTCTCACTCAGTTACACCGTGAAGAAAATAAGTAAACACAGACATAACACCTCAAGTAAACAGGTACAGAACTACACATGGACACAGTGAGGCTAAATCTACCGGTAACTTCTTCATAAAAACACATTTAAACCATTAAACTCACTCGATTCACCGTAACATCACAACATCATCGGCCAGCGAAGTCTTCCGGGCAGACTGCTCAAAGACGAAAGTATCAGCACAAGATGAATCCCTACAACACGTAAACACGCGGGGAATCACATGACCACAATCGCAACACTTTACTAAGTTTGTGCCTTATTGGACAGTTTAATTTTCAGGGTGTTTTACTGGGCGTTATTTATTGTTTTATTGTTTTATGAATATTTTATTATTTACAACAATTAGGTACGTTCATTGTTACACAAAGACTACAAGCTAGAGGAGACCAGAAGTCCATTCACTGAGTTCAATAATCCCTTTAAGATAGTTTAAAAATAATAAAATTATAACTTGGTTTTTCCAAATAATCCGTTAATAAAGTGTCTCGATGAGTTTATCAGTAAACCAATCAAAACAGGGTTTGGAGCCAGATCACTGATGTTGTTATTTAACCCACTCAACACAAAATAAACTAGAATTTCGACATTTGTAACCATTTTTCTACTTATAGGCTACTGTTTTGAATATCAATCTAAAATAAATGTGAATGATCATAGTGGAAAATTGCAATAAAATACTATTGTTTATCTGCCTAACTGTCTGACAGGCTAAGTCAGAATTAAGTTGAAATTTTTCCAACACTCATATAAGAGGACACATTTGATATCAGTTCTTGAATGATTTTTCTTTTACTTTTTTAATTAAAATAGTATTTGTTTAGACAACAAGTTGTTCTTTTTTTTTCACTTTAAATTAATCACCCATGATTGATAAAACATCAAACCGGTTTGCAGCAGGAGGTGATTAACCGATATAAACTGATCTAGATATGAATTTTACTCTGGATTACAGAACCGTACTATAAATGGGAATATGTCTCATTAACAAGACATTACATTTCTATTCAGTTGATCTCAATATTATGGTCAAACGTCAATGTATTACCAAAGCCCTAAAAGACAAGATTAAATACATTTTTTATTATTTACTTCATTTTGCTCAAGATAACGAGAAAACTAATACAAGATCTCAAGAAAACCACTGAAATTAACTCGTTATTACGGCAAAGGGGAGAAAATAAAAATTGTTTGTAGTCTTGTCCTTTTAGGGCTTCCATAATTTATATCTGTGCTGCATTTATTTATATAGTTTATGACTTAGTTACACACTTTATGGTTTAATGTCTTGTTCGTGGAGTCGTTGGTGTGGTCAGTCTACATTCATGACTGTTTAACGCCATCTAACGGTGACAGCCCGTAACTACAACCGCGTCTATTTTTTTTTAAATGTATTTCGAGTGCAGAAAAAATAAGAATAACAAATCAAATCGCAAACCAAACAAAAATCCAGACCAAATCAAAGCTTTCCAACATATTAAAGCTAAAATTTTTGAAATGAGCGCTCCATAAATCAAGAGATCGGCAAACGATGCAAGAGAGTTACCTGTAACGTACCTCCGGTTCTGTTAGAAAAGGCCAGTGGTTAAACCAAGATGACCGGTAAACGGTGTATTGAAATGCATTACATTTCTGCTATGAACTACAATAATTGAATTCATTTAATAAATTTTGTTATTTTTGTTTTTGACTATAGTAACTCAGTTATTGGCAACAGTACAACAAAATGCAAAATCCTCTAATATGAACATTTTGAAATAAGAATAAAGAAAGGGAACAGCGCTTTTGTTTTTTGTTTTTTTTGTTTGTTTTTTTTTTTTTTTCAATTTATTGGTTGCTAATAATCTGAAACTAGCCAGCAGCGATAACCCACACACAAAAATGAATGGCCTACATATAGTTATTTTTAGCTCTGGTTCATTACTGGAGGCTCAGAGAAAAACAATGAATGAAAGAAGTGACAAACAAATGAATAAATAAGATATCTGGCACATACTTCAGCCGGCTGTTGTATGTACAAATGCAGGCACTGACTGAAGGCACAATCTTTAGTATTTCTTCCATCTGGTATTGTTTACTAGAGGTTTGGTTTTATTTAGGCTAAATATTAAAACCAGTATGAACTTAGTTCATTTATTCTGCGCAGATAATGAAAAATGTGTGATATTTTAGTGATAAAATATAAACTGTAATGAGATGTTGAGATGAACCCTTGTTGTGTGACTAATACAAATAATCTCAGGCAAGTTTACCATCTAAATTTTTCCTAAAAATATCTGAAAAGGAAAAAGAAAAAAACTATTAACGATTTTCAGACTTACTTTGCACATAATTTCACATGAGAATGAAGATAAGATCAAACCAAGTGATTGATTATTCCCTGAATCATTTTCTTTAAATGCTTTTTTTTTTGGCTTTTTTTATGGAGGATCATGCCTGAAAATGTATTTATGCAATGATTGATTAAAAAGATATTAAACTGACTTACATTCATTTCCTGGTGATTTACCTGAAACTACAACCATACCTTTAACTAAATCTTTCAATTAAAACCTAATGACTGCCCTGAAATGAAGTCCTGTCTCCAGAAACATGACCAACACACACACATGAAGTGAAAGGCTGAATTAAAGGAGAAAAAGAAAATTTGTTTATTTTGATATCATATAGTTGCTGACTTTAAAACAACCACGTCACATTGAGAAACAAGAGAATGGAAAATGAAAGAAAAATAAAAGACATAAGAAGTTCATACAAGCAGAATAAGAGTTCATACATGTCGTTCCACGGTTGTTTTCTTCTGACCTGGGAGGAGAGGGGAGGCGGTGGACAGAGAGCCAGGGAGGAAGGACCTGCTCATCTGGTCTTTCCACAATTTGGGCAGATCAGAGGTTAAAAAAGTTTCACAAAGTTTTATATACAAACAGCAGCCCAGATGATACAAACAGCAAGATTTATTCATCCTGTGGCACAACTGGAAACCTTCTTATACATTAGATCGTTTTTCTTCAGTTAAATAGGAAATTAAATTAGACAGATGCTGACTAAAGATGTCTAAAATCAATGACTCCGAGAAACAAAGCGACACACAGTGGCCACGCTGCCTGGGTTTCAGCTCCTGGCTCTGCATGCTGCATGTGAGTCATATCTGAATATAGGCAGTAGAAGCAGGACACAGCTGAGCTCCTCATACACTGGACTTCAGATTAGAAAAATAGCTCTTACAACAGACCCATGACGTACAAATCATGAGGGAACAATTAAAAAGAGGACATTATAAAAGTGTTAATATACAAAAGGGAATTTGTGAGCACTGAGAAATCCCAAAGGAGCAGAGGAGAAGATTTGAAATTTATTTTTAAATTCCCAAACAGTTTGTCAGTTTGTAATGAATCCAGTTCTGATGTGTGAAGCATTCAGGCAATGGAGGGGTTTATGTTTTAGTGGAAAATCAGAGGTAGCTTTGCCCTTTAAAGAATCATTTTGAATGTACTCAAAAGCCCTCATTGAAAATTAAAAGGAAAAAATGACACATACACCCACTAATGGATTTGAAAAGAAAGAAAAACATTTTGGTGCTAAGTACTGAGATGGGTTTTAAAGTACTACTCCAAGCCAACACCTTCAGTGACGAACAAATTGTGTCCTAATAGTAGCCATTAAAGAGAAGTGGATTATAGTACAGAAATGTTTTGTGAAGTTTGCACACGTAGATTCATGCTTGTTCAGGCAAATTTTAATTAGAAAACACAGTCTTATAATACAGAAGATCGATCATGACATAATCTAATGATTCATGGGAATGTTTGAAAATAATCAGCTCAGAAGATATCCATCTCCTGAAGTCAGAATTTCCACATCTTAAAGGATTTCATGGAGGCTGCCATTTTTACAGAGCCCATGTGATGTCAGAGCATTTCAACCAATCAGAAAAATGGGAGGACTCTCAAATCTGTTTCATATATGTCCAATATTTCTTATATGGATTCTAAATATTACAGATTTCAATGGATGGATGTATTTCCATTTAATTTTCTGCTCCCTTTCAGGATTTCAAGACGTTAAAGTTATAATCCTTCTGATGCAATGTTATGAGAGTGGAAAGTAAACAGTGGAGTCGGACACTAGCAATGAAAACTACTACTTAGAGAAGTGATACTAAGTAATGAAGACCAATAATAGTATCAAAAGTAGAATTTGATTTGATTAAAGTTAAAGGTAGTGGCTGGAGCAGCACGTCAAACCCGTCATTCCTACTTCCTACCACTAGATGTCCGTACACACAAAGGGCTAAACCATGAAGATGCTGCAAATCAGATGTGATCATTTGAACAGTGGTTTTCAAAACAAAGTGGATCAGACACACACACACACACACACCACAGAGTAAATGACCGTCCAGTGCTTTTAAAAAGGGTCATACAGGAGACAATCTGTTCAAATGTTCCCAAGAAAGTGTATTTGTGTACTTTGTGTTTTCTGTGGCCACTTCAAAGCTCTTTGCAGGAGCATGAAGATAGAGGGAGGAGACTGGTCTTGCAGGGTTTTTATTTATTTTTTTGGTCACGGTGACCTTGAGTCTGTCCATTCTCATTTCAAACAATAGGGACACTATGGGGCCAAAGTGGCGTCAGTAGATCATTCCTCACCTGCTCATATGAAGGGGCTGACTAATACTCTAACTCTGTCCTCTCTTTGAAACCCTTTAGAGGTGAAGTAGTACAGAAATCTTTGCTCGCTCACGTGCTTGATTTCACCAGTCACTCAGTCGACCAACATCTCACTTCAGATTTCACACATTCAAAACAAGCACATCCACATCTTCCTGATTTTCTCAGTTCTTCAGATTTTAACCATTTGACAAAACACTATCATTTTCCTTCCAATCGTTTTCCCTTCTCCCTCTTTCTCTTTCTCAGTTACACCCCCGACTGTTCTCCTCTGTCGTTGCCACAGTTTTTCCTCCTTTCTCATCTTCCTCCTCCTCGTCCTCCTCCTGCGCCGCTTGGATCGGCTTGGCCGTCTCTCTCAGGCTGGAAACCTTGTCCGACTGTTCGGTGGTCGCTGTGTCTTGCTGATCTGGGGAGACAAAGGATGGACGTCACAAGCAGTAAAAGCATCACAGCTGGTTCTGCTTATAGATACCAGTGCGTCACATACGGATTCAGATGCTTGTGGAGTTAATTCTGGTAGAAAGACATTGATACTGGCAGGGGTTAAGACGTTAAAAAGTAACATTTCTGAGGATTTTACATAAAAAACATTGGAAAAGTTTTCCATGTTTCCATCAGATATCAGTCACATGATGAACAGCTACAGGACAACGCAGGCAGGAACAGATGAACTGCAATCAAAAGGACCCCATCAGTATATTTTAACATCATGTTTTGGTGCTTTATGTTTCAGCAGTGGCTCCCACAGAAGGATTTACTGAGAGTTTGTCATCTGTGCCGACGAGGCGATAACTCATGTGGCACAATTATAAAGCCATAATTTAACATCGTAAAACAAGCCCCACAGTGCAAATACACTTGTTCATTATACACATGAAGACAAGTGTATTTGTAAGGTTTGGGCACTACTTCTAAATTTGCAGAAATATTAAAAAAGGTTTGAATTGGAGCAGCATACAGAACCGGGTCAGAGCCTGGCTCTGCACATTAATCCTGTCTGGCTCCTCTGACTGGTATAGGTGTTGGTGCCGGGCCGTTACTCAGCTGACAGATTTGGGGTGAGAGGCGGAGAGTTATTACGACACCGGGGCCGTCGCTCAACTCGCAGAGCTTCACCTGTGCTGCTGGTCAGCGCACAAAGGAGCTTATGTTACTCTGAGGGCAGCAGCACACATCAGCCGGGAACAAACAGGAGTTTATGTTTTTATGTGGGATGGGAGCGAAACACTTCAGAGTCAATTACTTTACTGCTGCTTTATTTTTGCATGTGATTTGCAAGTAGATGAATATAGTGATGAAGTCTTGCATGGTTACCTCCACCAGGGAGGTTATGGTTTCATCCATGTTGGTTTGTTTGTGGAAAAACTTATGAACAGATCTCAATGAATCCTTTTGGAGAAGTAGGGTATTACACAAGGAGGAAATCATTACACTTTGGGCTAGATCACAGGATGGAAATGTGGATAATTATTTGTCTCTGTGTGTTGGCCGGCCTCTCACCCATTGCAAGCTAAGACTCCAGCCACTATGAGGTCTGATTGGATGAGCATCTTTACACAATGATCTGATAGACTCCTGCTTAAAAAAATCCCACTAACCAAGAAAATCCCTTCAATTTAAATAATGTGTCACATTCAAATGGATTTTATTGAATCTACATTCATGTGATGTTAGTATGATGATCTCTACAATTTGAGAAAAATCAGTAGAGATCAGACCTGGATTATGAAGTTGGTGGAGGTCTGTGCTCTCTGAGTGCTTCCTAGTTTACTTCTACTTTTTAAATTGCACATATCAAATCTCACATCTCAAAGGAAGAACATCTGCATCTTTTAAGACGAACCAAGTTAGTATTGAATTCTTACATTATGCACAATCATAGACTGGATACAGAAATAACCTCCAATGAGATAAGACCTGAACTCCAGTTTTGTACACATTGGGCAGTGACCTCAGGTTTAAGGCTCAGACCCGCCTCCTTCCTCCTCCCTTCATATCCAAATATGGTCACTTCTGGCTCCAAAAAACTCCATGCTTCAAAATGTGAGTCCATAAACCAAAGGATGACGTTACGTTAGCTTCATCCATTCCATATGTGCACAGTGCAATGAATATACAAACACCATGAGGATAAATATACAGAAAAGGGAAAAACTGGGTCATTCATACAAACTGAAAGGAAAAATACACCTTTAGATAAACCTGTGCTGCTAAATATTTTCCATACTGTATTATTTCCTGATAAATAACAGGGATTTTTACTTCGAATATATCAGCTTTCCCCAATTTTCAAACTTGTTTTTAACTCCTATAACGTTGGGACATTAAAATCCAATAAAAGGTGACGTAGCTGAAACCCAGCAAGAAACCCAGAAAGTTAAGTCGCAGTGTCAGCAAAGTGCCTCTCGGTGTATTTTTCCTTCAAGAAAAAAAACAGTGTGCTGTCCTTGCTGCCAGTTTCTGTGGCTGTCATGGTCCCAGAGAGCCTCCCTCTCACCAGCAGCTTTGGTGGGAGATGCATCCTCTCCCGCCCGTCCCTGCCAGTGGTCCTCCTCCTCCTCCTCCTCCTCCCCTTCACAAGGGTCTTCCAGAGGGTAGACCCCTAGGTTCTGCATATGGGCTTCAGCCATCTTCTGCACAGCTACACACAGGTAAACACAACACACACACACACAGGCAGACAGGCAGACAGACAGGCAGCTACACAACGGTATCCCACACTGATTTTTTTTTTACAGTAAAGCTTCCACTGTTGTTTTCTACTCCTTTCTCTCACCCTGTTTTCCCATCTGTTTGTTTGTACCCTTGTCTTTCCTCAACTGCCCAACCTCCTCTCAGCTCCATCTCTCTCTCTCTCTCTCTTGGCAATACTGACTCCCTCCCTCCATACTCTCTCCTCCCTCACTTCGTCTAGGTCACCTTGGCTTCTCTCACTTCCATTCTTTCATTCTTTCACACCCTCAGATGCACAGAGCAGCGCTGAGGCAGGTCATTTCTCTCTTCTGTTTTTTTTTTTTTTAGCTTAAGGTAGGTTATGCAACGAGGAAATATTCCGAATTAGCTCTCTCTCTCTGCGTCTGCGCTGATGAAGGGCAGATTTTTCTGATGCAGGAAGCTTCCTGTGTCATTATATCATCGCTCGACATGTGACGACCCAGAAATCCCCAGCAAATGAAACTCTGCTGACAAAATCTTTAATGACCACATGCGACAAGACACAGAGGAGAGCACATGTCTGCATTCATGTATGTATTTCAATCATGCCTGTGTGTGTGCGCGCGCGTGTGTATGTGTGTGTGTCGCAGCTGAACACACAACTGGCTGTAATCCTGGATGATCCAGACTTTCCTAGACTCACACTCAGTGTCTCACAGCTGTCACACTCTAATCTCTCTCTTTCTCCCTTTCTCTCTCTGTCACACACATGTATGGACCCTGCTGTTGAAGTGTATAATAACAGAAGAAAACACAGAAACATGCCTGTGCTGATCACAAACGCGCATGCACAGAAGAAGAAGAAGAAGAAGAAGAAGAAGAAGAAGACATAAAGCCTTTAATTGCACATCTACCCATCTGTCACATGCATTTTTTGTTGTTTGCTATCAGAAGGCTCCAGAAAGCAAGGCAGGAAATCGACTGCAGCGAAGCACGGTAAAACAAAAAAGAAAACACAAGGATGGAGCACAACACAACCAACACCATCACCACCTGTAGAGTGGATGCTGCTCGTACCGACCTTTGAGTGATGGAGGCTGGTACACGTTTGGATTAACACGTTTTGGTTTGAGCACTCCGTTCTCTCCGACCACCCACTGCAGGAAGAGAGAGACATTAAAATACTTTAAAATACTGACATGATTTTCCACAAAGAAATTAAATCAGTCAAATTTACATTTTTAAGTCATCAGGAATCTGAAAAATGTGCATCACTTTGAAGTTTTTTGTCTGTAAATCTGGCTTTTCATGTTGCACTGAAGGTGACATCACACTGTGGTAACTGGGCTACAACTGTCCTCCAATAATAAGTAAAACCAGAAAATTGGGTTTATACATAACAAAATGTTAATACAGTACATGCAGTATTTGTCTTTTTTTCCAAATCACTGAGAACTCACATAATGAAATTTCATAAACAATAGCAAAATCAAAGTAGTGCACATTGACGATGATGCAGTTTATGGTGCAAACATTAGGAGGTAAATTCAAACCCAATGTATTTTCTATGGCTGCTTTACATTGAATGAAAAACTTTCAGGATGTCTCTCCTCTCTTTTTATTTTGTATTTAAGTCTATTGTTATCATACAGGACGGGTTTGACTGTGTCCTGCTTTCTCATCTTCACACAGGTCTGTTTCAGCCACATCTCGTTTGTTTTGATCAAAAATAAACATTAAAAACACTGGAGGTCAAAGAGGTTTTAACACACACGAGTTTGCAATGATGGACACATAGCACAATGAGATAATATATCTCGGGCCACATTCATGAAGCAGCGATGATAAAATGAAATGCCAGCTACTTACTTCCTTGATGGGGTGGGAAACGAATGGAGGAGGAGGAGGAGGAGGATGCACAGACACTTAGTATAAGAAAATGTTTTGACTTCACCTTTACCTGATGGGTGGACTGATCATCCTCGGGAGATGATTGGTCGGCTACTCTGAACAGTGTTGCAGGTGTGGGCCTCCTGCGTCGAATCTATAAAACAAACACACACATAACAAAGGTCAGACATAAATAAATGAATACCTAAACTGTATTATTAATACCGCTCAGCACAAAGCCGTATCAATCGGATGGAAAATGTTGACAGTTCACGCTGGTGAAGGGCACGCCGGGGGACTCGCTGACTTCATTAGCGCTGTTGCCGAGTGGGCTGACGGGTCAACGGCTTACATCAAGTTTCAGGGCTCAATACTGGTCGGGTCAGAGCGCATACCACGGTCAGTAGAGCAGAGGGAGATTCATTTTGAAATGTTCTGGTGTTATAAACAGACACAGTTCAGCGAGAACAGAAGCTACACTGATGTTTTCTGTATGTTTACATGTATGTAAGCATGTTTTATCACCTGTGAGCAGCACACACATTCATAAACACACTAACAAGGTAGAGAGTGGATGGGACTAAATAAACCCCAGCAGTCAGTGCAGACATTCAGATCCACTGGCTAATCTCCTCCCAGCCCACACACTACAGCAGCACCACACTGCAAATCCCAAATCACCCCCTGTACCTTCAAGTTTATTAGAAATGATGTGCACGCAAAACTTTTACTTAAGTCCCCCACAGTGCCGTGAAATTATAACACGAGACATCATGCAGCCCTCATCTGATTGGTTCAATTTAATCATCATTTCACTAATGGTTATTGAATTATATGTACTGGATAAAATAAGCTGCCAAACTACTTACCAACTGAGTGTGCCTGTTTGTGGCAATTTTATGTCAAGATAATTAAATACTTTTATTGAGAGGAAGCACAAGTATTGATACTTTGGAGGAAGAAAATGAAACTGAACAAATGAGGCTGTATCAGCTTTATAAATCTTAGCACAATGAACTAGCAAACTAAACTTGAACATAAAGGTGATTGGCTGTTCTTCTCTTTGTGTGGTGACCTGTTCAGGGTGTACCCCGTGTCTCCTCCACTGTCAGCCGGGAGACTCATTTCTTAACAATTGTGAGGACCCTACTCTAGTGCAGTGGTCCCCAACCACCGGGCTGGGGTCCGGTACCAGTCCGTAAGGCATTTGTTACCGGGCCGCACGGAAAAAAGAAGTTGTATTGATTGATAGAGTCTGAAAGATGTTTTATTTTGAAAAACGACCAGACTCTCTCCGACTTAACTTCCGCCTGTGCCGTGTGCCACGTTGTTGATGCTTGTCGCGGTCAAGCAACAACAAGTCACTATCAGGTACGTTACCTCAAAAAGTAGCTAGCGAAAGTGAGTGAAAAACAAACGTCTTTGAGGAGCTCCTTCGCAAAGAGGAAAATGCCAACTTAACAAGTTTATAATCCGGTCGTGTTATTTTATTTTTGCTGTATTTATCTGCCACACCTTGAAGGCCGGTCCGTGAAAATAATGCCGACATTAAACCGGTCCGTGGTGCAAAAGACGTTGGGGACCCCTGCTCTAGAGTATTACTTCAAAGATGCAGAACTGTCTGGAAACAAATGTTGCCATACAGCTCGATGCTCGTCGCTGGAAGTTCACTCCTCAGAAAAGCACTGTGTCCATTTTAATGTGAAAAATTCCTTTGTGTATGAAACACATTTTCCTTGTAAACTAAAGTTCACTAACACCAAGGGTGCTGCATGGGGGCAGAGGCTGTATATGACATTTTAATATTTAAGGACACTGCAGTAGATTAGACATTAATTGATTAAACAAACTGTTGGAAAGTCTATTGATCTACTTCAACAGTTACAGTCATTAAGCAGTTGTATTATAAAGCAAACATTTCTTGCTTTTGGACCATTTGATGTTTAACTCTCAGATACCAGAAAAATAGTCCACCGCTTACACAGGTTTGCAGTGGAGATGAGGTTTAAGGTTTGTGTGTTCCACATTTTTTCACAGTGAAAATATGTCCCAGGTGAAGTCCAGTGGACTTGACGCTCACATTAAACACACTCTCTGTTGTGAGCGAGTGAGTAAACTGCAAAAGTTTTTACAAGCCACCTTTCAAGCTAACAGGAAATGACTGTTTGATACTCGAAAGATAAGCTCGGAGAGGAGTGTCGCTTTACTGAAACATTTACGGCTTTCATAAAAAAAAAAGTCCATGCAGAGAAATGTTATTTGGTACAGGAATTAAACCCGATGTCTGTAAAACGACCTCCTGGGAAAGTTTATTAAAATAAAGAGGCATTGAAGAGTGTCCTCTGGGGAGTAAGCCAACCTTGGCCATGACATGAACCTGAGCGCTGCTGTTTACAGCACCACATAACATCACAGGAGCAGAGCTAAGTATCCTGGCTCTATTTTGCGTAAAACGTCTCCGTACGGAGAGTTGTGTTTGTGTTTGTTTCCCCCCCGTCTCGTTAAGCGAGGTGTGCGTCATCACAGCGAGCCGCGTGTTGCCAAAGCAGAGGCTTGCTGTGCGGCGTGGTGGAAATCTGCCGCTGTCAAATTCGACAACACTGAGTAATCAAGCATGGATTTCACCCTTATTTATGACACCAGACACACATTTTAATCTCATCACGCAACTTCCAGCTTTCCTGTCTCCCCTGGATCTCTCACACGATCTGTCTTTCTCTCATTCGCCTCTCATTTCCATCTCACTTGATCCTCCGCTTCCTTTATCCTGTTTGCCTCCATATTCATCCTTCATTCCTTGACAGTGACATTGCCCTCGTCCATCCTCTCCTCTGAACCACCACAGTGCGTCATAACTGAAATCACATTATTATCCTTTTGTTTGCTGACTTGCATCGCCTCATTTGATCTCCCTCTCTCTCCTCAGCAGCAGGGGACATCCAGGGGGCTTCCTCTGGCCCCCGCTCTGTCTCCCCAGTCTCTCCCCTGGCATGGTGTGGAGGCCTGGGGCTCAGAGCTGCTAAGACCCCTGCAGTCTCTGCCTGCCTGACACCTGCTACCAACCTTGCAGGGCGGCCTGAGGTGCTACACACAGAGACCCAGGAGAGAGAGGAGATACCAGATGTTGCCATGACTGAGTCGAGGCCCAAGTCCTGTGGAGTTAGAGCCATTAGACAGAAAAAGTAATGTATGCAATGTCCCACACCTGATCCCTTTATCTACTCCTGTCCTCATCTCCGGAGTCAAACCTATGACACAAAAGCAAACAGTCTGAAGTCCGTTGCATGACCCCCAGTAAGGTATCGCTGAGAGAGGCAGCTGCAAACTGAAAGCAGGAAAAGATTCATACCTAAAGAGTCAAATTTCATTTCCTCAAATGGTGATAAAAATAGTCACGGAGAGATAAATGGGAGGTAAAATGATTGCGTTGGATAATTGAGGTCACTGAGAAGCATAATCTGATGATCTATTTACCTGAAAGCGTGCTTACATGCAGTATATGTGTGTGCGTGTTGTCATCCTAATGTCATTTAGTCCTCGACATAATCATCGTGGTAGCTTGGTGAAAAGGTCAAGACACGACCTCCTAAAGCGGCAAAACCACATTTCACTACATAATGGGAACACAGGTGTAAATGAAAATTGGGACGACAAAACCATGATAAACATAAAAGTATTCATCAGACTCAGGTGGTATTTTTTTTTTCTTTTATGTAACGTTCATATACACAAAGTGATGGTGGCAGTGGCGGCGGTGGTGACGTGCTGTTGTGTGACATTGGCAATGCCAGATGACATAAACACACGTAGTGACTCTAGTAATTTTCCAGCCTTAAAACCACCGCACTCTGCCCGGGTTACATAATATCGTAT
>OOFC01008979.1:2847-13815 GCA_900323345.1 Pseudochromis fuscus
ATAGGGTCCAAACTAGAAAATGTTGGGTAAAAACAATGAAATACTACGTAAAAACTTGTAAAAGCTACAAAATATAGGCTAAAAACTACAAACTGTTGGGTTAAAACTACAAATTGTTGGGTAAAAACTGCAAAATGTTGGGTACAACTTGCAAAATATTGGGTCAAAACTACAACATACTTGTTAAACCTGCAAAATGTTGGGTAAAAACATTCAAATGTAAGGTACACACCAGAAAATGTTGGGCTAAAACAAAAAAAATGGGTAAAAATGTGTAAAACCTACAAAATATGGGCTAAAAACCACAAAATGTAGGGTACACACTGCAAAATGTTGGGTGAAAACAGTAAAATATAAAGTACAAACTACAAAATGTTTGGTTAAAACTACAAAATACTTGGGAAGTTGGATAAAAACAATAAAATGTTGGGTAAAAATTACAAAATACTTGTTAAACCTGCAAAATGTGGGGTAAAAACATTAACATATGGGGTACAAACTTAACAATGTTGGGTTAAAACAATGAAATACTACGTAAAAACTTGGAAAAGCTACAAAATATGGAGTAAAATCTGTAAAATCTGGGGTACAAAATGCAAAATGTTGGGGTAAAACTACGAACTAATTGTAAAAATGATTAAATAACAGATAAAAAGAGCCCATCTTAGTGATTTAAATGAACCCGGTATGTAGCTAGCCCAGGGTTCACCCAGTTCTTGCGGTGTTTTTAGGGTGCAGACAAATCAAGACAATTGACTGCCTCAGGAGTTTTTCATCAAGAATGGCACAGAGTCACTTTGAGTACTTTTCAGAAGTGTGTGGATTATTCCAGAGGGAAATCCAACTCATCTGGAGCTTGAACACACTGATACAAATCATAAACACATTAGTAATTACTGTTACAATGCACACTGCTGACTGTAGTCCATGGAAAACGACACAGGAAACACATGAAGTCCTCCACAGTTGTACTGGACAGGCTGCTGTTTCCCAGTGTTTGTCTTCACCCTGCTGAAGTTCACAGTTGTTTTCCATTAAGAGTTTTTTTCCCACTGTGGGTGTTGTCTCTGGTAGGTGGACTGCTCACACCTCAGTGAGCAGCCTCAATGGTTCCCAACCCAAAGTCGGTCATTTTTCCCAGCCCTTTGCCCTGCGTGAATGGATCCCCTCTCCCCTCATTTACTGCTGCCACGACAGAAAAGGCCCTTAAATAATCCCCCTTTGCTCTAATCAGAGGAGCTCAGGAGGATTGCACAGAACCAGGGGGGTTCATGCCTTTGTGCCGGCCTTGACCGTCTTGATTCGGTTGGCATTTTCTGGCGGGGTCCGCCACCCGGGGGCTTTTTAATTTGCTCTCTATTGACTCGGTGTTAATTGGGTTGGGGAAGAGATGCATCCAGATTTCAACCCCAAGTTCAGTCGTCTTAAACCTTCATTGTGTTTTTCTTTTCTGAGGCGTTTCACAAAAGATGCACAACCTGCTGGGACGCCAGCTCTGAGAGGAAAGGGGAGGAGTGGGAGAACATGGGAGGGGAGGCACTGGGAGAAAAGGGGAAAGAAAGGTGGACGAACGGATTCATGGTCTGAACGTATGTTTGACAAAGGGGTGGATAACAGACCATTGGCCATAATCAACACTGTTTTGCATTTTGCCAGGATTGTGAGTGACTGTGTGAACTCAAAGGTTAAGAAGGACACAAGTAAGTATCTATTCATGTGACCCTGAAGACATCTGGATACCTCATGTGACCAAAGACAAACACAAAGTCCAGCACTGAAGATTTAGAGGGATCTGTTAGGAATAAAGAGGATGAGACAGAGGATGAAAATTTGATCAAAATGTAAAATAAATAGATAATTAATGAATGAATAACAAAACTAGGCTGTGGTTTTAAAGCTCCTATCTACAACAAACACGCTGTCCATGGTTCTGAAACAACAGCAGATGTTTGTAGCACTTTTCTATGAAGGATTGAGCTTCAACAAGGAAATAAAAGTGAAACTAAATTCTTATTATAATTAATATTGTAACTTTTAGCCTTGACCCCTGACAGTAGAGGAGTACTGCATCCCCATACACTGTGTCATGATGTGTGTTTCTAGTTTGTGTTTTCCCTGAGTTCTTGTATTTTGTGATTTATTTTCCTGTGATGTTCAGTGTGTCATGTCCTTTTAGTTTGGTGTTTCATGTCCTGCGTGTTTTCTGTTTTGTCACTTCCTGTTTTATTTTTTGAGTCTCATCTCTTGTGTTCTTGTTTCCTGTTGTTCACACCTGTGTTGATTGTCTCGTCTGCCACAGTCTTCCCTGATTGTCCTCTCCACCTGTGTTCAATTAACCCTCGTTACCCCAGTGGATTTAACCTCCTGTGTCTCTTTGTCCTGTGCCAGTTCGTTGTCTTTTTTCCAGTGTTTCCAGTGTCGTCTTGCGTTTGTCTTCCAGTTTCTTGTTTTCCCCCACTTGTTGTTTCGCGCCTGGCTTTTGGGTTTTTTCTCATAGTTTTGGTTTTTCTAGAGTTTTAGTAGGTTTCTGTTTTTCCAGTTTCCTTGTGTTTTAGTTCTTCTAGTTTTCCAGTGTTTTGGATTTTGTTCATGTTTGTATTTTTCCCTGCAGCGCTTTTTGTTCTCTTCCTTTTATTAAAGATCTTTTTGTTTTTCTCAAGATCTGCATTTTTGTGTCCTGCTTCCTCCAACCCATACTCCTGACAAGACTGTATATAGAAAGGATGAAGCCAGCGTGGTGTCACCTGTTGGTTTGTGGAGCCAGAGGTGACCATATAGGGATATGGAGGGAGGAGTGAGGAGGCGGGTCTGACCCTTGAACCCAACCACCAATGACGTATGAGCGTCCACACCACCTTTAAATCATTAGTGACCAGACCTGTCAATCAAACTAACCACGCCCCTAACGTTCCCTCTTCCTGAAGCCTTGTTAGAGGTCGATATGTAACAACATCCTGAATTGTTGTAATAAAACCCGAAATGTAACAACTGGCTGATAATGTGACAAAAGTTCTGAGCGTGAAGCTTCATAAAAAAAATTCGTAAAGTTTGAACTTTTTGGGTTCAGCATCTTGTTACATTATTGACCAGTTGTTACATTTTGGATTTTATGACATTTTTTTTATTACATTTCAGGCTCAGCACTTTGTTACATTATCAACCAGTTATTATGTTGTGGGTTTTATTACATGTTTTTTATAACAACTCAGGTCATTGTTACATATCAGGCTCTAACAAGCTTAAAAAATCTACTTAACGATAAAATGATTTTCAGACCAGTCAATTCTAACTGTAGTTTTTTGTAGTGAGTGGCTGTGACTCAGGTGGTAGAGTGGGTCGCCTGTGAATCGTAAGGTTGTGGGTTCAATCCCCATCTCCACCTGTCCACATGTGAAAGTGTCCTTGGGCAATAATCCTAACCTTGCATGGCAGCTTGGTAGCCATTAGTGTGTGTGTGTATGAATTGCATTGTAAAGCACTTTGGGAGCTAGCTAAGGTCAAGAAACCACTATGTAATTGTACTCCATTTACCATTTTTTTGGACCCAGCATCTAGTGGCCATCAGTGGTATTGCAGTTTTTTTTTCCTGTTTCTTTACTTCTATGAGTGTATCTTTATCTGCCTTGCTGCCAGTGAGAGTGGAGCCTGCCTCGGTCTCTAATGGAGGGGCTACAAGGTTAGCAGGGCTGGTGATTGGTGGGGATGACTGTAACAAATGAAGTGTCCTGGTAAGAGCACTGGGGTGTTTAAGTGTGTAATCATTTGTTGTCTCCGCTCCCTGTAGACCCCGCTCGTCGGGCAGAGAGAAGTCAACGCTGGAAGAATCATGAAATCCCAGCAATTGGAGAAAGCACCCCGAGGAATCTCATTAAGGAGCTCCACACGTCGATGGTGCAGCCTCACACCGCTGTTTTTCTTACTGAGCAGGAGCAGTCCATGGCGGATTTAACTGGATAATGGTATTGGTTTCACATCAGCACAGGAGCAGGAAGACCACAGTG
The DNA here is from genome assembly GCA_900323345.1 of Pseudochromis fuscus. Classification (NCBI taxonomy): domain Eukaryota; kingdom Metazoa; phylum Chordata; class Actinopteri; family Pseudochromidae; genus Pseudochromis; species Pseudochromis fuscus. The sequence goes on from OOFC01008979.1 coordinate 6,849, forward strand.
GATAAGCTGTGAGGACAGCCTCTCTCCCTCTCCCTCTCTGACTGAGTAATTATTCCTTAAGCCCACCTACCCAGGCAACAAAAATAGAATTGATTTCCCATTATGTGAAGCATCGCTCCTGCTGGGGAGGTCCTGTCAGGGCGACCAGGCAGCGAGCAGACATGTCTAACCCGAGAGTCTGGGACTGGCTGTGTGCTGCAGCGTGACCCCTGGGTTTCATATCCCAAAACAAAACGCAGACGTGCTGTTGTTCCACCTTCTTGCCCCAGAGGGGAGGAGGCCAGGCCGCACATCCACACACCGCTGCCTTTATTGACTTGAAAGTTTCCGACTCTCTGCTCTGATGCGTTGTCAGAGTTATGGATGTGATGGGGCTGAGGCAAAACCGTTCAGTCGTATTTCTGCTGCTAATGCAAACAGAGCTGCTGCTTCACAATAAAAGCTCTCCACAACCCAGTCGGTGGTTTTTATTGGAAACAGGAAACACTGTGGAGGTTTCCTGTGGTCAGTGGAACAGTTTTAAATGGTTTGAGTCTCTTTGAAAGTTCAGGTTCAGTTTCAAATAATCAGCCCACGCACGGTGATTGATCTGGCAATTAATGAACATCAACCAAGACAACACTGCAGCACTGTCTGTGTTGGACCAGCTGGACCTGAAATCTTAAAATCCATATAAAAAAGCAGCAGATGAAGGTGCTGTAGCTTAGCTGGTCAAAGCGCCTGTCTAGTAAACAGGAGATCCTGGGTTCAAGTCCCAGCAGCACCTTGTCGAGACTCATTTGTGTTTGCAAACGATTAATAATTTGTTACTACAAGATATTATCCAGAAAGTTTTTTCTTGTAGCAGTAGTGACCACTGACTTCAGTTTGAAGGGGTTCATTTTCAATCATGACTCAGTCATTACATCTTAGAGCTGTGGTTAGTTTTATGCTCCACGATCAAGACCACCCAACCAGAGTAACCTTCATCACAAGACCTGATCCAAAGAGGTTTTAATGGATGAAATAAGTCATCCAGAAGTGCTGTGGCTTAGCTGGTCAAAGTGCCTGTCTAGTAAACAGGAGATCCTAGGTTCAAATCCCAGCAGCACCTAAATGTGTCCGTACAAGCTCCTCTTCATAGGGATGTGTTTTTCAAACGAGTGTGTCTGGCTGTTGCTGAAAGGTCTTGATTGTCCATCACTCATGACGCAGCACCACACCAGTCAGAGTCCACCTTTGTTTTCCCCACTGCACCTAAATCTTGATGACTTTTCACCATCTTGTGACATCTAAGAAGTTTTACAGGAAGTTCCTGTTGTTTGTGTCACTTTGTGTTTTGTTTTACAGAAAAAGGAAAAACAACAATTTCACAATGTGGTTTGATGTTGTTCAATAAACAGCACATACATGTTTTATGTTACACAACACAAGACCACTGTGGGTGCTGTGGCTTAGCTGGTCAAAGTGCCTGTCTAGTAAACAGGAGATCCTGGGTTCAAATCCCAGCAGCACCTCTCTGTAGTAAAGAAGCTTCAGTAGCTGTTGAGTAAAGGCTCCTGTGTTACTTCCTTGGTTGTACTGATGTGACTGAATCTACTTGAGATGCTGAAGTCTTAACTGTGATGCAGATACTGATGTTCTAGATGTAAGGGACCATTCCCAGTTGTCTTTCAGCTGATTACACACAAATGAAAACACATTTATTCATCATATATTGCATATCTGCTACTTGCAGCATCTTTTCACCTTGACCCCTATAAAGCTACAAAGCAGCTTTACACACTGAGGACCTGTCAACAGGAAGTCCTCATGTTGTCCACAGGAAGGTGACAAAAACCTACAAACCACTGTGTTCTGTGGAGAAACATCTATAACCTCCCACCTGTCGCCAGTGTTCAGGTTGTAATCAATACCTTCCTGTCTGCTCTGCTGCTGCTGCAGTGAAGACTTTTATTTAAGAAGGAAAGTCTTGTTTTTCTTTCTAGGTAAAGAAAAGACTCTGCTACATCTGCGCTGCTCTCTGAGAATAAAGCTGCCATTCACATGCATGTCTGCTCTCAGCGCCGAGCCACTTCACAAACCTGTTTACCCTGATGCTCTTAAGTTTAGTACTAAAAGCATTGTCAGTCCCCATCATGGTGTTGGTGTTGTGGAGTCTGCTGGCTCTCACAGGCTACACTCAGACCCACCGCTTGGTCCACAGCCCACTGAAAAGCTATTCATGACTTGTACCTTCTCATTTGTGCAACAGCATAATCCCAAACAAGCAATATTGTGTTTTCTCTCATGTACCTGCTACATTTACTGCTGCTATTTCATCAGTTTTACCTCATCCTGGTTCATCTCAGCAGCACTTTATTTTTTGGTAAAGTTACAAAAAGTGTTTCATATAAACCAAGGCTGTACATAAAAATGTGTAAAGCTAATGCGACGCCACCTGGTGGTTTGTGAGCTCATTATGAAGCCAGGAGTTGGGTGTTTGAAGGCGGCCATGTTGGTTTTTTGGAGCCAGAAAGGAACATATTTGGATATGAAGGGAGGAGTGAGGAGGCGGGTCTGACCCTTGACCCTGAGACTGAAGTCAGGTCTACGCTCATTGGAGAGAGCTGTCAGTCAGACTAACCCCGCCCCTAACTCCTCCCACCAGATCACAGAGAAGAAGAGTTGACTTTAGAGTTTTTTGGAGGCAGCATCTAGTGGCTGTCGGATGTATTGCATTATTTTGCACTTTGTCATTGGCCTCATTTTTAGCCCCATTTTTTTGTGTCTAACAGGATGAGAGGCGACACGTCTTCACAAATCTTCAACTAAGTCCAGTTGCTAGGAGTCAGTTTGCTCTCAGGAGTTGACATTTGCTGAATTATCAAATTATGAGGTAAATTTTATTAAAAAAAATCCTCATTAGTGAATTATTTTGTCTGCAGGAAACACAGCAGGAGGCTAAAGAAGCAGGTGCATCTTCAGGGTTTCAGATGAAATGCTAATTATTAATTATAGTCAGGAACCATAGGAAGGCTTCAACATTAAAGTCAGTGTCAGGATGCTGTCAGCATGACTATGACCCCAAAGTTAAATCATATGTATTTGTATCTTCGTGCATCATGTTCGGACTAATGTTGGGATGAAGCCCTTGAATGCACCTGACCAGGATGGACTCTGTGCTCCTTCAGCTACCCTCTGCTACCATCCCATTTCACAGCCACGCCGTCCTGAAGCAGGTGCCAATCACAGCAGGATAACTCGCCCCGAGCCCCGAGCGGCTGGAACTCATTAGAAAAAGCCGGGCATGTTTTGGTGTCGGCGCGGCTCGTATTCATCCAGAAAACCCAATGTGAGACATTCCTCGGGGCGGAGGAGAGGTTAATCAGCAGGGCAAAAACAATGAGCTCAGGTCCTGCAGGTAGGGAGGAGGAGGAGGAGGAGGACGAAGAAGAGGAGGGCGGATGATAGGCGGTGTCCGAGCGAGTGCGAAGGACGGCGCGGTGGGTCGACTGTGAAATGAGGGAATGCATCAGGAAATGCACAAGGACATCCAGGATGCTGCACGATTCTGTGTGTGCAGCAGATTTTGTTGTAACGCCGACAAAGTCACGGCATATCAAGTGTGTTATGGACGTGGAAGTGGTTGAAATTCAACATCTGTTCCGAGCGAAAAGGTCTGGTGTTTTCGTGCGACTGCACATCGGGCTCGGATCCCTCTGTTCATTTTCAATCCACCCTACGTGTTGCAAGGCTATCATTAGGCGAGGGAATGCATGTGGTCGGGGCGCCACGCTCCTTAATGTTATTGGTAGCTGAGTTACAAGAGCGTGAATGAAGGAAAAAGGTAGAAACTCAGCCTCGTTTTGCAGGTACAAATCAATATGCAAGGAAAAAAACAGAAGTGAAATTGAGCAGAAACTTGGGGCGAAGTTGGGGAAACGTGCTTCGGTTCGGCTTCGAGGCTCCATGCATGTAATGTGGGAGCAGATCTGATGGGGAGTGGATACCTCGCACAGTTGGACGCATGCACCAGTTTAACCACTAATGGCGCGGGCCAGGAGTCAACCCACGGCTGGTCCAGCTGTAAGACTGACTGCGGTCGGCGTCTTTATGAGGCGCCTTTGGCCTCCGGCCCACGCCAGGCTCACCGCACCGCCCTCGCACTGCCACTCATGTGAGGCAGAAATACTGTAAACTGACCAGCAAACATGAGTTATAAAAGAGATATCCCAATGAGACAGCAGGGAGTAATCTCCACACGTCTCCAGGGAAGATAATTTATTTCTGAGCGATAACGTCGGCGGGAGAAAATGAGAGATAAATAAAATGTCAGAACAAATCTCATTCACGCTCCGCCCTCGAGGATGTAAAAAAAACTTGTTGATTGCTACCTCTCTCCATCTTCACCTGCCGCCGCCGCTGCACTCATTAGCATATCTGGTCATTGTCCCTCGTTAACATGCACCGGCCTCATTGGTGTGCGCCTCGGTTATCAGTCTGCACCATATGCCGTGTAGGTGGTAGTCCAGACAGATCCTTTGGCAACTCTATCTCCTGCCCCCCTGAGACCGTCCTCTTAGTTTGACTGCTTCAGTTTATTCATCCCCTCCCATGTTTGATAACCCTCCCCTCCAGCGCCCAGTGTGTGTGTGAAGGTGTCTGCATGTGTCTGAAAAGGCCAATGATGCACAGTCTCCTCTACAGGCATTAATCATTCCCTGGCAAAAGTGTGATGTTTGAACTGCATTCACTTGTGTTCAGGGTTTCTTTTATCTCACCTCTTGTAGAAGCTGAATGGATGTGTTCAGCTCTTGTCCACCGCTCCGCCTGTACAACTCTGTCCTCCGGCTCTGTGGTTTTAAGTTAATTTGATTTTTTTTCTCCTTTTCCTGGAACACACTTCCACCCTGTGTTTGTCTGACTCTCTGCTCTGTTCGTCTGCACTACACTACAGCCAGATGCATGTCTCCCTCTGCAAGTTTTTTTTCCAATTATAACTGATCCCACGCTGCGGCCCGGCCTCACCTTAGTTACTGTTGCTATGCTCGTCAAGCTTTAGAGTTTAGTTTGCAGCTTGAAAGATGGTAGATTGATATGAAAATGTGTGATATTGGTTAAGCAGCAGGTTTTTCTTTTTATTCGAGACCAAAAATACTTTGTTTCTGTGAGTTACTGACTGAAATGACAAGTAACATTGTTGACTTTTAGTGAAATTTAGTAACAACTATGTGAAGGAGAAGAAGATATATTTTATTTGTTTTTATTTTTTGGTACCAATCGAAAAATACGACAGGAGTTTGGTACTTAAAGTGGCCATGTTGGATATTTGGAGCCAGAAGTGACCATATATGGACATGAAGGGAGGAGGGAGGAGGTGGGTCTGACCCTTGAACTTGAGGACACTGTCCAATGAGGATGAGACTGGAGTTTACAGGTGAATGAGCCTCCAAACCACCTGTAAATCACTGGAGATCAGAGCTGTCAATCAGACTAACCCCGCCCCTAACTCCTCCTCTTCTCTCAGCCTAACATCTCCTCAATGATGAAATGATTTTCAGATGGACCACCTGTCAATCAGACTAGCCCCGCCCCTAACTCCTCCCACCACATCTCTGAGAAGAAGACTTGACTTTATCTGATGACATCAGGATGACTTGTGGACAAAATGTATTGACTGAATATTTCAGGAAAATGCTTTTTGGAGCCAGCACCTAGTGGCCATCGGTGGTATTGCACTTTTTTACATTTCAGCATTGGATTCATTTTTGAGACCCCCTCTAAACATCACATTTCTTGGATGATACCAGTTAAAAACTGAACATTGTAAACGTTACAGTTTTGGTTGTGTCAGTTTAAAACTCTGTTGTAGCCTCGTACAGTGTCAAACAATTACAAACATTCGTGTATTATCTGGATTTATGCAGAAACAGTTTTGAGGATCAGTCGTTGGATGATTCTGGTTGATTTCCATGATTGTAGGTCAACATTATGGATCATGCTCATTTCAAACTCTCCACCTCAGACTCACACAAAACATACACAGATGAATGTGACCTAATGCTGGGTCATTCGTTCAGCAAGTTGTCCTGCATGTCTGTGCTCTGTGTCAGGGAGACATGAAAACACATGAGTCATGTGAAAATCCAATTTTAAAGACTTTGGGTTGTTTTTTTTTTTTGCCAGCACATAAACAGTAACACGCCTGTTACTACAACAAAGCTGCACAATCATCTTAATGGGAAATACAGCAGGTTAAAATAATCTGAGACTGAACACAGTGCATCCTGAGGGTCTGACAGCTCGGTGCAGTTGCTTGTAGGATGGTCAGTGATGTCACAGTTTGCATGTTGGACTGTTTTGGTACTGACAGTATGTTTTGGCTGCATAGGAAACAGGAAAAGCTCCATCACTGCTTCTGATCTTAGTTTGTTACAATGTTACCAACTCATAACTCTCCAAACTTCACACAGATGCTGTGTCATCAACAATCCCTCCATCCATCCAGCGTTCTGCAGCCAAATGACCACCCTGTCCCGAGGGCTCCTGCAGTGACCTCATCACCTCTCATACTTATTGATTTGGTTGCTTTTTAGTGGTTTGCTTCCATTAAATGACCAATATGGGAATCAATAGTTAATGACTGAACGGCAGAGCTGATCCTTTAAAAGCAAAACTAAAGAGACACCGAACGGAGCAGGGAGCTTTCTAAAGACTTGTGGTCAGATCAGTGTTCCCATTAATTTGTCAAAGTCTTGTTGTGCAGCCAGTGCAGCGATTATCTCACTGCACAGAGTTGATGGGACTTTCCTCAGTGTTGCTGCAGATGTAAGTAATTATATGACCACACATGTCAATTCTTCACCTCTTTATGTGGCACCGACCCACCACCATCAGCACCAGAGAAGCTACCAACGTGACATCAGATCTCACCTGCAGGGGTCGGCGATCTCGGCCGAAGCCAGATTTCAGATCGAGGGGCCGGGTTGCCCAGACAGGCTGCTTG
>OOFC01008980.1:7530-42841 GCA_900323345.1 Pseudochromis fuscus
CTGTGTTTTAGCTTGTTAGCCTTTTACAAACAAAGAACTGCCAGAAACCATGATGACAGATAATTAATACACAATACTATAGCTTAGAAAGCGTTATATTCGTACCTGATAGGAAATGTTCAGTCACAGAGGGGATCCGTTGTTGGAGGCTCCCAGCGCTCACTGTCCTGCTGCTGCTTCTAGTCCGTTTTATGGCTGTAATCTACTGGTGTCGTTCGGGACCGGGGATGCGGTAAAATACTCTCCTCTTCCCATCTCCGTTTATTCTGGCGTTCTGGCGCACAATAGCTATCTACCATAGTTTGACCGACTAAGACAGAAACTAACTCACTGCTACTAGTTGTTCTATTTGGCTTTTTTTCCTGCCAACATGGCGTTGTTTTGATTTTGCGGGCTACATGCTGAGATGCGTGACGTCATCTCCCGGAGCTCTATAGACATAATAAACCATAATAATGGTAATATCTATGGATTTTACCTGTACAGTTTAGTGCGCATGCTCCGTGCCTTCTTCTCTGTTTTGGTGTGTTTCTGAGGCAGCGTTACAGCGCCGCACACAGGCCTGGCATAATGACTACAGCGTTTTCGGCTTTGTGGTGTGAAAGCAGATATAACTATCCGTTTACGGGGAAGACGTATTCGTTTCGTCTCCGTGTAAATAGCGCCTATGACTGCAGCTGATTGACTTCATCAAAACTTGCTTCTTAGTTAAAATGAAGCAGAGTTAACATCTTGAGTTGTGGTAACTACCTACTGCTTGTCCCTCCCTGAAGAACTCAAGTGTCAAACTTCCCTTGTCTGTCCACAGGCTGCTGTCAGAAATGCCACCGCTTCAACAAACTGGAAGCTGACAGCGAGCAGGAGTCCTCCACCTGCCACTTATCCCGACAATGCCTCGGTGATAAATTTCAAACCTTTATTTACTCAGGGAGGGTGTTGCTGAGCGAGTGCTTTCTTTCACCATCGCTCCGTATTCTCAGTGACGCCCAGTGAAACCACAGCCACCTGCAATGTGCAACTTAGCAGCTGCACTGGTGTGACTGGGAGTTGTTGACTAAAGCCACAGGACCAGCAGCAGCAGCAGCTCAGGAAGTTTGACGGTGCTCGTCCTGTTTCCTGCTTTCTGTGCAAGACGAGATTTAAATTGAAAAAAAAAAAAAAAAACACATTTTAGGGTAAAATAACCCAGAGCACTTAAGGCCATATTCTCCACATTCAGCATTTTATGTTCTTCAAATTACAATTTCCCTCAAGACCTTTGCTTCCGGTCGTAAAGAGGACGTTTCTCTTAATTTCCCTTTTTACAGCAGCAGAATAGATTAATGACAGCCCATGAAAACTGCAACTATTCAATAAGAATAACATAAATGGAATAAAGTTGAATAGGGCCGCAATTGAGGGTCATTTTTATTCACCTCCTAATTATTTCTTCAATTAATCTTTTCAGCAATAAAAGAAAAACTAAACTCACATCCCATATAAATAGCAGCAAATCCTCACAACTTCCAAGCTGCAATGACCAAGTGTGAGTTTGCGCTTCAAGACTTACTCTCACAATTAAGCGACGACCAAAACAATCGACTGATCCATTGATTTTTCAGCTCTAAAGTAAATTGATTCTCCTCCTGTGCCACAAATCAGTCCATTCAAACTGCCTCCATGTCCCACCCAATACATCAAAATTATAGCCAATAAACAGCTAAACTATTAAAAGCAGTAAATTAAAAGAAGTGGAAGAAAGGTGGAATAAAACCTGCAGCAGATTTCCAGTAAATAAAATGACACAAGACTTTATTTTACTAATCAATTAATATGGTGGGTCTTTTCTCATATATCCACATCTCAAATGTCTTGTTTTATCCAGCCAGCAGTCCACATTGTAAATATATTCAGTTTACAATAATCTACACAAAAGAAACTGCAAATTATTAGATCTGAAAACTGAAATTACAGAATGTTTTTGTTGTTTCAGTTCCAACTCTGCTATCTTTATTAATATCTGTGGGTGAATTTATGTAAGCGACATTTCCCTTTTCATCTGTTCAGTGATGGTGTCTTTCAGTCCTCATGTAACCTCTCTCTTTATTCGCCGACACCACCACCACCACCTGTGCACCAGTTCATTTTAACAGGAAAAACACTGCAGGTGTTCAAACAGGGAACTGTAAAAGCTTTCATCAAGCTGACATATTCACTAAGAAACTATGAACATGCTACTCCTAATACTACAGACACCACCGACTATGATCTGCTATCACCTCCTTCTGAGACCTTAAGCTGGCTTCTGTCACTTCTGCCTTCCACCTGTCACTTGATAAAACCCACACACACACACACACGCACACACACACACACACACACACTGCTGAGAGAAAAGCTCTTCAGGTCAAACAGGCACCTCGTCTGAAGGTCTGGACCCGCTGGCATCCGGGATAACGACACCAGAGACCCCGCAGCCCAGAAGATTTGAGAGGAAGAAAAAAGGTCATGGACAGAGACGACCTTTACCGAGACGCCATCACAGGTCACTTCACTTTAAACGGTTGAGAGGGAGAGAATGGCTGCAGGAAACAAAAACACTGCTACCAGTGTTCAGTGTAGAAAGAAATGGCAGCAATAATAAAATACTGAAATCTTTCATAATTACAATTTGTACTTTTAATTTTACAGGAAGTGGATGTGTGAAAACAATGACATGTATTTAATATCTGTCATGAAAACTTCCATAATTGTACAAACTATGTTCATTATCATCAAATTTTAGAAATGTAGTGGCATTTCAAAGACACATATAGATAAAAAAGTCTCTGTATAAAGAAAAAAAAATTAAAAAGTAAATGTTATAAATATTTACAGTTACAAGTTTATTTAGTGTTTTTTATACAGGAAAACACTATAAAATGACATGCTTTTTTGTTTTAATGACTTTAACTCTCACTCTGCACTCACAATTAGCCAAACTTATGTCTTCAACTTCCTAATTTAATCTGACTGATTCAAATATATTAACTTTCCAATAATATATAATACAGTAAGGCAACAAAATGTCAGAGAAGCTCTGACTTTATTGCAGCTAAAACCTTCTTATTTGACATGTTTCCTTCTCAAACTGTCGGTAATCAGATCAATAACTAATCTAATGATCAACCTCTATTTTCCACACAAACCCCTCCACTGAACAACTGCAGTAACACAACACATCCTCATCTGTCCTCTGTGTTAGATGGTGTATGTGCTGGTGTCCACACAACTGTTCCTACAGGAAAAGCCAAACTATAAATTTAAAATATTGACTTTTAGACTCAACAAATAGTCAAATTCCAGTTTCTACTTCCCAAACCAAAGTATCCAACTGTTCAGACCGCGGTGGAGAGGATGCTTGCTGCAACACAAACGATGCAATGAGCCATTACGTGGGTTTGTTGGTTACTATGCTCGCAGTCTTCTCATTTTTTTTCAGTTGTAACCACAAAGTGTGCGCTGCAGGCCGCAGGCAGAGACACGTTAAGTCGCACACACACCCCGAGATGACAGTTATTACCCATTTAGTCTACAAGCTGGGCTTAAAGTACAAGGCAAGCGAGTAATTAATTCCTCATTTGGCCCTGACGACGTTCACTTACAAAAGCTTTCTGGGCTCGTTAACCTGACAGAGATGCTAAACTGTGCTGTCACTCGTGCATCGCTCCGTTGCAGACTTTTTGGAGAAGTGGGACCCTCGCTGACCCCTCACAGCTTTTTATCAACCCGCTGACAGACCGCTAAATAAAAGCTGACCGGTGATATTGTGTGTTTGCAGTTCAGTTTGAGAAAAGAAAATCAAAGTGGGCAAGATAACAGTGGAGGTGTGATGAGGAAAGAACCTTTTCCAAACAAATCTTTAAACAAACCAATCTACACTTATTTTATTTTAGAAACTCTGAGTCCGCAGCATTGATTATGTGTTAAGTTCCCAGAGGATAATTCACCTGAAAGCTGAGCAGCAGGATTTTAGTGTTTGTTTTACTGGTTTGCCTCCAGAAAGCAGAAAATGTTAAGCACATAAAAATTTAGTCTGCGTTTTAATTTAAGCGTGAGTGTGACCTATGAAGAGTTTATCAGCCTAAGTAATAAAGCCGACACGTCACATGTTTAGAAGTGGAGTAACTGCCTCTTTCCTGGAGGCATCAGGATAAATGAGACATAAAAGGCCACAGTGAGAAAGTTACATAATTGAATTTTGGTGATTTCCTGCTTTACAGGCTCGCCAGTTAAATCATAAATGGGGCTTTGTAAAGAACAAGCTGTGTGTTTTTGTCGACTCATTGACCTATAAACACATAAAAATAGTAAATATTACAGAAGCCCAGCATTGTGAATGTGGTGAAATCTGTTCAGCAGGGTTATATTTAGATTAATTGCATGTAAGAGAGTGTATCGCCTTCATCTAGACTACAAGATATTCAATTATGAATCAGCTGACTGCAAATAATCCTGATCTAAAACTAGGTCAGAGGTCGCTTTGACCTTGTTTGCACTTGGTTTTAAGATGATCTGATCACAAGTGGAAACGACCACCACTGAGATCTGATCATTCAAACCACATGTGGAGGTGGTATGGGATGAATCTGACCACGTTGTCTGTAGTGTAAACGCTAATGCGCCCTGATTCATCCACCATCAGGACAGAAAGACAGAGATGTTTAGTCTCCTTCGTCTTGCCCTGTGCTCATTTACAACTCGTAAACAACTTTGTCCAACCACCACCAGCTGTTGGGATCACATGTCCAATTGATCTTGAATCATTTTGCCTTTTCCTCTTTTAGATAAACGTACTAGCTCTTTACAAAATCTGATGCTTTTTTGGTGAGTGACGTTGCCATGGTGACATCCAAACTCAAGTGGTCAGCAGGACATTTTGGAGACATAAGTGTAAACAAAAATGTGTCTCACTTGTCCACTGCTGATCCGATCGCCTCTTAAAACTAAGTCTAAACAGGGTCTTTAAAACGGTACCAAACATGAGGGAAGCAGGACATTTGCTGGACTGTGATGCAATATGTATGCAGGGTTAGCCTTGATGAACAGGCTTCATTCATTATGGCGTGTTCAAATCTCTGAAGATGAAGCAACCAGCTGCTCATCAGTTTCAATGGACGTTGATACAAAGCTAAAACCTGACTCCTGATACACAGTTGTTCTGTGACTGTGATGATACAACGTTAACACGCAATTATTTCAACAACTCGATGCTTGTAGTGTGAACACCATATTAAACTTCTACAATGTGTAACTCGTACTCGTTTAATCGGCCTTCCTGCATCTACTTTGCTCGCACTGTACGAGTAAATCTCCCGACCCCATGTGGAGGACCAACTGTCCGGTAAGCTTCTGTAAAGTTTATTCAAACAAGATGGCTGTGTATGATGTCAGCGCTGACAGTAAACAGAGAGAGAACGGCAGTGTTACTTTGTGCTGTTTTAAAGCTGAAACTGCACAGCTGGCTTTAATGCTTCATTATGTTCATTACAAATACACTGCAGTTGACTTAATGGACATATTAGACTTTAGATTCACACAGTAAACAGCTACGTGACTTTCTTTTTGCAGTGTTTTAGTGGATCTCTCAGTACACTTCAATGTTATTTTATTTATTGCTGAACTGAATTTTGTGTACAATTACACCTCTAGTTTGGGGTCATCTTGAAACATTACATGCAACTGTAAAATTTCCTGCTTTAAATGGATAAAAATCAAAATTGTTTCTGTTAATAAATATGACTATTAGCTGATATATATTGTTTTGAACTCTAATATCAATATGTCAAAATTCAGTATTCACTGGACTCCACTGGGTTGCATTTAAACACACCAGTAAATAAAATTTGGAAATCTTTAACTCTCCTCATAACACAAGCTAATGTACAGATCAAATGTGTTAAGAAGATGGATTGTAATCTCCAAACACAAATCAATCTTGTCATCGAGTTAAAAAATGAGTTACCAGTGAAAACCAGCAGAACAGCTGAAGCCCTCAGATATGGCTGCCAGAGGGGAGGTTACATCACCTGAGAGCCAACAGGAGAAACATTTCCAGAGCAGCTCTCAGCATCCGTGCACTTAATGTCTTCCTGTCTTCATTAAATTGTCTCAACTAACAAGTGAGTCTGGAAGCCGCCCAGCTATTGTTTAATAGCCTGCTACAGCACTACATGCCTCCTAGAATGACTAAAAATGACTTTACAAATTAGGATGAACACCAACAAATATGCGCGTTTGTGTCATCTGCGTTTAAGACGTCTCTTGTTCGGCCAGTCAAGACAAAACAAAGCAGATAACTGAAGACGAAAGGGAAAGTCAGGATCAGAAACGCAGGCTCGCCGTCTCTTTGTTTGCCGTTTCCTCCTCCTGAATCTGTCAGTGTTTTTAATGTCAACACAAAGACGAGTCAAACCGTTTCAGACTCACCACACCTGTTGACAACCAGTTTTTGAGATGTTGACATAAAACAGATAAAATCAGACAGAACGAGCAGGCCAGGAATCTGATGTGGAGAACCAGCGGGGTCCGACACACACAAACATCCACCGCCAGTCTGTACTGATGTAGTGTGTGTATTGTTGTGTCATTCACAGGACAGTTGCGCGACCGGAGATAAATTCCTTCACTTTCAACATTTTCTTGTTTGGAGACTTGTTTACACCGTAGGCTGCAGCCCCTCTATGAGCACATCGGACCACTTCAAGTAGTTTCTATGGCGTATATTTTGTCTTTAAAGTCACGCAGGTGCCTACGCATGATACAGGAGTGTACAACAGTATCCACAGGCAGAAAGTATCTCCATACACGGCCGTGGCGAGCGAGCGTGTACCACTCTCCACAGCCCGTGATGGTCTCTCTGCAGATTTGCAACAGAGGACTTACAGCCCTGTTTAGACTTGGTTGTTTTATGCATTTCAGGTGATCTGAACAGATGTGCACATCTGAGACGCATCTGTATTCACACCTGTATTTAGCCCACTTGTGCGTCAGGGCTGCAGTGTTATCACATAACTAGAATTATTGTACATGTAATCCCAAATGTTTCTTGTGTTAGGACAAAGTTGAAAATGAGTGCAGCGCATAACGAAGGAGACTAAACACCAGCAGCCTTTTTTCTGTCAACTCCCATATGTCCGCATGTGGTTTAGTGATCGGACCTCAATACGTTTGTGATCCGATCACTTGATCATTTTTACACTTAGTTTTTGAAAAACTGCTTACCATGGTTAATTATTTGATTCTGAAGTACTTTACTAATCATTTTCACCCCCAGAAAGTGGTGCAATAAAATTCAGATTTTAAAATCATGTGTTGTCAGAACTCAGCGAGCATCGACTACTTTCATGGCAAAGTCTTAAAGTACTGTAGCTAACATGCTAGTCCACCAGGGATCCTGGTTATGTGATGTCAGCATTGTACATCCTCTCAATAGAAAAACCACCATGCGAACTGCAGTCCTTCAAACATCAGCACAGTCAACTGCTTCCAACTAGTCAGAGTTTTCATCCAAATGTGTCAAAAAATTTCACCAAAAAATCTGCAAAATTAGCAGAGAACTGCAAATATTAAGTTATTTCAGCAAGAGGGCAGAATTATAACAGCGTCAGATAACCCTCAAAATATTTGACCAACACTGAAAAATAGTTATGAAATTACAAATTAATTAATCAAACCTCTACACCTCCACTGTCCAGCGCCTCTCCGTCACCATGGTTCCCACCACACTAATACTGTCAGGGTTTGTTTTCCACAAACACCTGCAGGATTGAAATACTAAAGTGTTTCCTCTCTGGATTTAATATAAAAGGTCATCAAAGATAAAACAAAAGGGTAATAATTTATCCATCAATACTTTTATCAGCTGTACTCTGATTCATGAACAGACGCAGCTTTTCAATCAAACTCATTTTTCACCTCTTATCAAATGTTCAAAAAAAGAAACGGTGATGAGGAGGAGGAGGAGGAGGAGGAGGAGAGAAAAAAGTGAGCGTGATGCTGAAGATGTGAACAGCTTCTCCAAACTGCAGCTTGATTTGCAGACCGGGTATTCTCCACAGTGGCTCGGTAGCTCATTTAGGGAGCTGCCTGGGATCATTTCCTGTCCAAGGGAAAGACAAATGCATCTTCTCGCGGTTCAGTTACTATTGAGTTTTCCCATTATCAGGCAGTGCTGAGCCTTAAGAGGCCGTATCCTGCTCGGCTGTCCTGCAGGGTGGACAGTTTTATCACACTGCCCAGTGGGACCATTAACATTGTTTTAACAGAGCGGAGAAGCATGTTTCAGGGTAAAGAGGTCAAGATAGATGTTTCTATGCAGAAATCTTACTATATTGTTAGAAAAGCTCATCAGAAGTTAATCAGTTTCAGGTCAGAGGTCGACTGTACAGAGGTAATTTTGGCTTTCTCTGCCATGCAAGCAGAAAACCTGACATGAAAGCTGATGCTGGGAGAGTATGTGATGTCTTATGCAACAGCCATATCGTGTGGGACGTCAAAGTGCAGGCTGAGTAACATTCAGCTGTCCAGGAGCCGTCATTCACACCAGTGGGGTCCTTCAGCGGGGGATTCAAGAAGCCCTGTGGAGTTCACCGAAGATGAACTACAAGTGTTTAACAGCCTGAATTAAAAGGCGTGGCTGTAATAAACAAGAGTGTCCTCTCACTTTTGATTGAGACTACACATATTTAGATTCTGATCAATTTTTCAAAAAGGAAGAGCGAGTGAAATCTCCATCAATGAAACTCTGTCCTTGCCAACGTTGCATCTCTCTCCTCTCTGATGCTTTGCAACATCAGAGAGGAGAGAGATGTAAGGCGACTGAAGCTCAGAAAACACTCGCACAGTGTGTGGACGTTCAAAAATCACTCATTAATTCATTAGCGGGCAACGTGTGAGTCAAGTGCTTTCAACAACAGCGCTGTCATACAGGTTACAGAGGTTCACAGGTTATTTTTTTTTCCCCCAATGTCCACTGCTGTTTGAAGCTGCCAAGAAGTAGCTGTATTGTCACTGCAACTCCACCAAGTGATGATGAATATTCTTTGGTTTCTCTGCAACAAAACTCTGCTGTGTGACGGGCTGTGGTTCACAGTGCATGCAAAGCCCTGATTTGGAGATCCGCAGATCAAAAGATGGCTAGACATTTAGGTTACAGCTGGGCTACATTTGTTTAATTTAGACATCTGGGCTGCATATTACAGATGTTTCCAGGGTAATTATAAACAGCTACACATCTAAACTAATATTCCACCTAATAAAATTCACTCGTTTCTATAATTAAATCTTTAAAAAAAACAGTTTTTAATGGGAATGTGTAAATAATTATACATCGTTGTACCAGAATCTGGGAAAAATTCATAGATTTTTCACACTTGTTTGGACAAAAATCTGCTTTAAAAGACTCTCCCATTTTAACACCAACACTTTTCTCCCTTAAACTGCCTCTTTAAAATCTCCCTAGTATTTCTCATCAAAAAGCCAGAATCCATAAATATGCAAATATTTCTCATTTGAAAAGTTTAACTATTCCACGCAAGATGTCTCCCATTTCATTAGAGTCCATTCACAGTGTCTGTGCAGTGAAAGCTTCACACTTCACATTACACTTGTGTAGGCTGCACAGTAGACTGAGAGTTCCTTTGAAAGCCAGTGTGCTGAAAAACTCAGATTTAAAGTGAGAAACTTCTCCTCTACATCAGCTGATGATGAAAACAGCACATATGTCTGTCTGCTCAGAGATCCAAGGGAAGAGCGCTTGGTGAAGTGGAGGGGGGGGACTCCATTAGAGACACACATGTCTTCATAAGACACATAAGACCATGCATTATCATTAATACCCAAATTCAACAGAGTTTGAAGACACACAGACATCTTCTGACCTGTAAATCACCCCCAGCGTGCTTCAGAGGCTGCAGGGTGAAAAAGTTGAGGAAGACTTTAAAATCCAAAGCCTGATATTTCTATCTGTGTGAAGGTGATATTCAAGCTGCATCTCCCCCACAATAGAAAAACTGCACAGACTTGTTGGCTTCTCTCTGCACGCCTTCCCTTCAACCCCTACAATGTCACACCAGGCTGCAGCAGCAGCAGCAGCAGCAGTCTGGCGAGGGGCGACATCCACCCAGAAGAAAAAAGAGAAATGCACCAACTTTGTGTCTTGATTTAATTCAAACCTCATGCAGATCCTCCACACACACACACATACACACGCACGCACAATGAACTTTGCACGGCAGGAGGAAGAGCCTAATGGTGGACCATGAGCTTGTTTCTTCAAGAACATTCCAGCTCAATGGGAATCAAGAACTGGTGTTTGGCTTTGGAGGAACAACAGCATTTAAAACATGACGAGACAGGCAGCGAGGCGGCTGCCAGAGCCTGCTCCCCGGTACCGAGAACCGTGTGCATCCCGGCGAGTCTTACAGCCGCCTTTACGGCACACTTTCCCCCTTAATACCCCACCATCCCCCGGTGTGCAACTGCAGGGCCCGGCGCCGCCATACACCACCACACAGACACATAAAACAACACGTATAGCAGTATAGCATGCCCCGTAGCACCAAGCGGAAAGAGACATGCGAAAAATGAGGAGGAGGGGGAACGAACCGGGACCGTAAACCGGACCCGGACCCGCCGAGGACGGAGACATGCGGGGGACAAGTGTAGTTAGAAGAACTAACCTGTTTGGGAGCAGCACGGTCCGCTGGATGTTGGGCTGAATCCGAGTTAAATCCACTATCAGTAAAACAAAGAGGCGAAAATGACCGAGCGGCCGCGGAACAGGCCGAAACAGCGCTCCTGGAGCAGCGGGGCGCATGCGCAGAACAGAGAAGCCGGAGGTGGCGAGGGGAGAGTGGGGCGGGGTGAACGAGGACAACCAATTTTTAAAAATCGATCCGCCGCGTGTCACTTTAATTATTAATGTGGTACCACTTTATGGTAAGGCATTGTTTTTAAAAGGTTTATAAGGTGTAATTAATTGATTCATTTATGTAAACGTCTCAAATACTGATGTTTATTGAACATGTGCGATTATTACAGGGATGTTTACACTTATTTTAAATCATGAGGAAAAAAACGTTATTACAGAGTGATTTCTGTGACTTTGTTGTAATTATTATAATGCTACCCCTATGACATACAAGTAATAAACAAACCAAAATGAACACAATAAACTATGCTTTATACTGTGGCAAACTTAAATCCATCCAACAGCTGTGAAATATGTAATAAATACCTATAGGTGTATACTGCATGTATTGATGTTGAGGTTGTGTTTGACAGTTAGTCATTTGAAATGTTAAGAATGAGCCATTAGTCTCAATGTTTAAGCCAACAAATCCTCAGTGATTCTCCACAGATTCCTGCAAAAATCCCAGAGTCAGACAATTACACAATAAGAAACAAATCAAAAGAAAAGAAAAAAGTAAATTTGACCTTTTCAGTATGAACTGTGCTAGTTAGTGGTGTAACGATTAAGAAATAAAGATATTTTCAAAAGATGCTTCATCCTGAAGCAAATCTCTATGTCAAAGATGCTTGGAATGGATTTTTTGTTTTTACTCTCTTTACTTAGGTTTGTGGACAAAAAAGCAACTACTATTACACCCAACATTTTATAAGTATTAACCACTTGAACGATAAAGTCATAAAATAAAGACGTGAAAATACTGACAGAAGTTGTGATCATTTAACAATATATCAAACATAAAGCAGGACTTAGAGGTGAGATAAGATAGGAAATGTCAAAGTTTAAACCTCTGAAAGACTGACTCAAAGACAGATGTCTTACAATCACAACTTAATTTTTCTCCAATTAAATGCACCTGTTATCTTTTATGCTTGGAAAGCTTTTTTAAATTTATCATAAAGAATATCTGCAGGTTATGAACAGAGATGTTATAAATATAAAACTGAATATATAACATTAAGCACAATGATGTCTGGAAAATGGTGCTTCAGATTAGGATTGATTTGGAATAAGGTAAAGATTTGGTGTGTTTGTGCAGGGGAAACAGTGTGGGTGGGACTGTGGTGGAATCTCCGTAGTATTTGTGGTTAAACTATTGTCATGAAACATGGCATGCTGCGTGTGTTTAACTACAAATAAATACTCTGAGACAAAAGTAGTCACAGTTGCCAGAGTCTCTGTTTTTAGCAAAACCACAAGCCAACATCTGCTGACCCTCAGATATTTTACATGTCTGAAATTCCCACTCGTGATTCAGCCCCCATGACACAGCCACAGATTTGCAGAACTCGAGTGAAAACTAAAAACTAGATGTAGCTCTCCACCACAACACAGCATCTGTTCAGTCTTACTGCTGGATGTACAGTATTTAACTTTATGATCAAGTCTGAGTCATATCCAAGAAACAGTATAAAGCTTGGAAGAAATGAGTTTGACATTTCTTGGTAAAAGTTAGTTTTGCATAAAGAAGCTTGGAAAATCACATATCTTTTATTTTCACAAGACACATTATGATGTTATAGATTGTATTGTTTTGATGTTGTGGAGGTATTGTAAAAGATGTACAAGCTGGGAAGTATGTATGCATTGTATTGTCAGATCAGTGCTGACTAGGCTGAGACACCTGGAGCTCTTCTGAATGACCTAAGAGTTGGCATTAACACCTACAAAATAATCAATGCATGTTTTGAACTGTAAGAATTAAAGCAAAGAAAGACATTATTCACAGGATTCTGTGCAATTAAGACTAAAGCTGTAAACATGCCAGACAGAGAGAGAACTAAAAACTGTATACATAACAGCTTCAATTATTTGTAGGGTAAATAAAACTTAAAGTTGTGATTCAGTTGTTTCTTAATTTGGTATCACTTTCTTTTTCAATGTGCTTCACTGACAATAAAAAACTACACAACAGGCACAATGAGACCTTCATAAAGGGTTAAGGAGAGGGAGGAGAGTGTTGTCATGTGCAGCCAGAGAGTGTGAGGAAGTAAAGAGCTCTCACTCTGTTCCTGCTAACAGCTGCTTCAAAGACAAATTACCAGCAGGGCAGACCTAATGATTTATTAATGCAAAGACTTTTCTCTGGTTGCAACCAAGCACAAATTTTTGTTTTAAAGAAATCCAAATACACATGCTAATGCACACATAACACTTAACCTATATATAATGCAGATGCCTGATGTAATAAAAGCAAATACACTGGTATATAAGTGTTCATTTTATTTTAAAAGTCCCAAATCACAAATTTATCTTTGTGATACTACTTTCTGGTTTAGATTACCTTTAGACCCTTGAGTAGACCCCGTAGCTCAGGAGAAAGAGCGGGTTGTCCACAAATGGTAAGGTTGGTGGTGCCATTCAGTGACAACCTATTGAAGCATTTCACTCCATGTTGTATTGATCTGATTGTGACAAAGCGATTTAGATTCAGATAATCTAAGACTGGACATCAACACCTACAAGAAAGTGTCTGCACACTATTTATTTTATAAAAATAAAAGCTTAATGTCTTCATTCTTAAGTTGATGATACACTTAGGAACAACGTTATAAACTGGCCCAAAAATCTGTAGCTGTAACAGTCCTCCAATCGACTTGTTTAAACTTACAATCTACTTTATACCTTCCTTATACCACTACTTCAGATAATATTTGATAGACGTTTGCTGATTAATTTGCAACCTAGTCTGAGGCTGTTGGTTACATTAATATGATTCATTCATTTATTAAACACACCTGTGGCCAGTTTTACATCCCAAGTATCTGCTGCACGGATAAATAATTTAATTGGAAGACTGTTCTGTGGATTTGATCTGTGTATTTGTGTATGAATAATCAGCTCCCACATAAGTATACTGACCTCAAAGTGAAGGCTTCTGTATTGATGGAAGTGCCACAGAGATGTTGTTAAAACACTGTTGAAACCAAATGTGTGGTTTTATTCTGGTGTCGGCAACCACAATAATAAATAAATACTACAGAAAAGCATCACATGATTAAAATGTAAACTGAGAAGAAATGCTGCAAACACATTGTTGCATCATTAATTAACCAATCAAATGTTTTCACTATTTTACCATTAGCAGATAGATGCTAAAAAAACAAACAAACAAAAAATATTTGTGTTGCCTTTATATGTCATTGGGCTGCAGGAAATAGTTATTTTTCTGTATGTAGGCTGATTAAATGTCTTAATAGTAGTGTTTAGATGTTTAGCACGCCATACATAAATTCACGGTCAGATCAGTACAGTGTGCTGTGCTATTAGTTGTCTGCCATGTCTTTTGGCCAAGTCATTAGAAAACTTTATGTCTTTGTGACCACTTAATCTATAAGTTGTACATATAATTCTCTAACTAAAGATGAATATTTTGTTTGTCTGATCCTGAGATCATGTTTAAGATCATACATATTTTTCCAACATATTTCTTGTTTTTGAGAGTTTTGAATAAGCATTTGGTAATATTTGAATGATTAAAAAGGAGTGAAACTTTTTTTTTTGGAGTTATGGATAATTAACGGACAAAATTTTTTACTTAATTGATTAATCATAATTTATAATCAAAAGAGATTAGTTCTTTCAGTGTTTTATGCATATTTCTTTATTAATGTTTGTCTTTTGTGCTGAGGTTTTTGACTTTGGGAAGACAGAGCCTGCTTTATTTCTAGACAATCTATCTATCTATCTATCTATCTATCTATCATGTTTTACTATCTTTTTCAACTATTTTTAAAAGAGCACATTAAATAGGTCAAGTTTAAACTCTAAAAAATAAAATAAAGTGTTCACACCGCCACTGTATTCATTGACACATACGTTTTAATAACTTTTTAACAGTTGTAGGCAACTTCTGCATGAACAGACTCGTTTTTTAGACGGGGTGGTTCATCATGTTTATAGAAGATCTTCGTACAGTACAATGACGGTAACCTGATTGTTGATGTTTGCCGAGTTTTTCCAACCTTCAAACTTCTTCACCGGCATCTATTTAAGAGACACTATGACCTTACAGTCCATCAGAAGATAACACAATGGATTTACAGTTCGTTGCTTAATGGACAGACGCCAGTTTGTTTTAAAATAGTTTTTGTTTTATGACAGTAATCTTAACTGTACAAATGCCTCGAGCACTTGTACAGTGTTGAGTTAGCTAACTAGCTAACGCCGCTAACCTAGAAAACCGGTAAAGCTGTCATCATACAGATGGATAGTTGTAGTGAAGAGATTCACACTGTTTCTTCAGCTGTCTCCAGAGGACACAACACGGAGCTGAGGAAGCTGCTGTGTTTCAAAGTTTACAAGAGGAGGTGGTTCGTGCTGCTGGTGCTGTGTTTGTTAAACTGCTCCAACGCTACGGTGAGTGGTAACTCAATCTGTAATACTAGGAACACGTCTTTAGAGTAGATTAAACTAATAACAGAGAAAAGCTTTATAGGTTTTAACGCTTAAAGTTAATTCTATGGAAGATCAGATGTGCCATAAAAAAAAAACCTTACAACATATTACAAAGTGGGCGTGGTCTTTTTTTTTTACCACTGTGTTTCCAAATTCATTTCAATTCATTCATCTTCTATACCCACTGATCTAATTGGGTCACAGGGGTCTGCTAGAGTCTATCACAGGGTTAACACAATAGACAGACAACCAATCCACACTCAACAAGTCAATTTAGACTAATCACTTCATCTAACACACATTGGACTGTGGAGTACTTGGAGAACACCCACGCATGCACAGGGAGAACATGCAATCTCCACACTGAAAGGCCCGAGCTGAGAGTTGAACCCAGAACCTTGTTGCTGTGAGGTGACAGTGCAAACCACTGCACCAGTGCACTGTCCCGATTTCATTTTGTTTACGTATAATATGTTCTCAGTACTACTCAAAATAGAAACTCATTACCCTCTCAGATAATGTCATGATAACACAATAATAATAATTAACCTACACAGCAAAAATTGGAGTGAAGTAATTTCTGGGTGAAACATTTCCGAGTCAAAAATGTTGTTCAGTGTTATTTGATGAACTTGATTACATCAGTGTTAGCTCAGCTCCTTGGAGATCTAATTACACTCCGACCACACATTTCAGTTTCCAGGTTGGACAAGTTCAAGTTGCTGTGGGTTTTTTTTTTACTGCTTTGGTGCAAGTACTGTGTGTGTGTGTATGTGTGGTGTTTTCTGTCCCCCCTGTGAAGCCAGTGAAGGCAGACAGCTGATTTCATTCAGGACTTAAGGAACCGGTGTCCAGAGGATGAGAGGATGAGCACAGCCAGTGGACCGTTGTGTGTCAGGGAGTGAACTGTGTTTTAGATGCTTACTGCTTCCTATGTCTGTGTAACCTTCCCCCTTTTTATTTCAACATTAAAGCTTTGGTTACCGTTTGACTTGGGCCACGTCATGGACTTGTGTTAGAAGTCGTTTCAGTTGTCCTTTAATGTGAATAATTAATAAAGATCATTTTGACTTGTGCATCTCTGCCTCCTTGTTGTACTCCCTGGTTTTCTAGATTATGGTTTGAGAGATGCTAGCACTCATTTACAGCTATGACCCTGTATCCCAAGGTGAACTCTCATTAGGTGGCTTAGAGGTTGCAGCGTGTTGTACATAATATATTTCTTCAATAAAAACCCTGCTGTAGTAGTGCACGCTGTCTCGTTAATATTCATGAAGTTCTGACCCAGCATCCCGTTTCCCTCTTATCTCTTCATGTTGTCACATTTTACCCGAGGAGGACGTAGTAGCTACAACTTCACTGGCTTCCTTTAATTGTCAGCTTGTTGTCCTTTGTGTGCACAGTGTCAAACAGCAGACATGGTTGTGAACAGTGCAGGTAGATGACATGCAGCTCCCCTCTAATGTTGGTGCAATGTGGTATCCTTCCCTGGGGATGCTGTCATTGTAAAGGAGAGTTTGCCTGAAGCAAAGTGTGCCGCTCTCAGTAATGCGAGTGGAGCCCCTCCCTCACCTATTCCCAGCTCCCACGGGACTCGTCTTCTCTATGGGAGCCATTGTTTCCCGGGAGCTGGTGTTCTCCCTCACAAAAGAAGCTCAGCTGGCACAGAGTTATTCATGATGTGGCAAAAAGCAGCTGAAGAGCCAGTTAGGCATCAATCTGTGTGACACTGACAGGCCTGCTCAGGGTTTAGGATTTACATAAAACTGTGGTAGGTCGCTGATTGTTGTGCTAACCTCCATTGTGTGTTAGTGGTCATTGAAAAAGTTGTTTGGAAACGTGGAACTTCTGAAACTCCATGAAAAATGAAACAGTGGAGAGCAATTAAATTAAATTCTTGAGGTGGGACACATCAATTAACCCACTTTCTATTATGGTTGTTAATGGCATGTCGTGCTTTAATTTAGGTAAAATGTTTGTTTTGTGCAAATTATTTTATGTTTCTGGGTTCTAGTGTACATCTGACCTCAAAAGGAACATTTTTTTTCAAACTAAAAGTGCAACTAACAATTAGTTTCACTATTTATTTTTAAGGGAACTGATTCATTTTAATGTCAAAAAATGATGAAGTTCTCATAATCACAATTCCCTAAAAGCTGAATATCTTCAGTTCAGTGTGACACAAGACAAAGAAAAGCTTTTTAGAAACAGATCAGTTACACTTCAATAAATGTTTCATTTGCCTAATTCAGGCATGCAAAAAACTCTTGATGTGTAATTCTAAGCAGAGTTTATCTTCATATCTCCATAAGAGTTTTGTTTAAAGTGAAGTCTCTGCATAAATGAGAACATCTGCAGGTGTTACCTTTGATTTGAAGTGAACTTATGCATGTTTCCTTTTCTACATTTGCATGAAGCATTGTGGTTTCAGTACAATATGAAACCACAGACACACTGGGATTGTAATGAAACACAAGTGTGAAGTTAGCAGTCCGACAACCCTACACCTGACCTGTAACGTAACAACAAAAAGGGGAAAGTGTGAAAAAGAAACGCGCCTCGGAGTCGTTCCTCCCTGTTGGGGACAAAACCAGCATTGTGCGTCCGAGTCAGCTGACGAGCTCCGAGTCAGCTCGACTGCATAAATTAGGATTTCTGTATTGTCCACGAAACAGAGAACAGTACAGCTGCTGCTGTTTGTGGGCTCAGTGTTAACAGATTCATTTTTAGCCTGCTGTGACTGTGCACCATGTTCAAGGTTTATATGTAATTAATATCAAATATAACAGTTGATCCTTGATACTGTCCCTACAAGTAAATGTGATGTGCATGAACAATATCACAGGGAGAATGAGGGGTTTTTTAACCATTTATTCAACAGAAATATCAACAGTTATATTCTTCTGTGGACAAAGTAACTACACCCATTGCAGAAATAAGTTCCTGTTGGCCTGTTACATGATTGATCACCATTCTCTGATTTTTCTTCAGTAAAACTTCCTTTAGTTCCAAGATGTCTGACAGTTTTATAGCAATTAACGGTGCAACAAAAGTAAAATGTCTCCAAATTGGACTTGAATAAATGAACTCTCATGTATTCAGCTTAATCTGGACAGGGTTAAAGTTTGAAAGTCTCACTTCTCAATCTGAAATAAGAGTTAGTACAAGCTGTAGCCTTTTACTTGAACACGTCTTTTCAACTTCCCAGTGACTTTGCATCGCAGTATTATGGCTTTTGTCCAGTAGCCTGAAAATGTCCTTTTGTACTCTGAGTCGGCAGAATGGCGTTTGTTGAATATTAAGTGGTGTCATGTGACAGCAGAACACACTGGGATCAATCATATAAATCATTTCTTTGTCACGTGTGGGAGTGACCACTGGGAAAATACACTGGAGAGGCAGGTACTTGAGCCACATATCAAACCATCAGGTGAAAAAATGAGCAAATCATAAAATGTGAAAGAGATTTTTTGCAACTCAAGTGTCAACATTGGATAAAGAGCTAATACTGTGTTGGCATTCTGCTACAACAATCCTTCAGTTTTACCTTTTTTTCTCTCTGAGTTGACATTTTAAATTGCTTTCTGGCCTTGGTCAACTCAACCCTTTCCACACTGAGGATTTACTAAAGGCCATTCAGGCTTTACCCAGTCTGGTCTGGTTTCATGTCGAGGTTTTAAAACTGCACCACACAGAGAGTATAGACCTGATATTTCAAGTGGATCACATACAGTCAAAGTTTTGATCACTTATATATGAAGCACAACCACATCTGACTGCTCTCTACTGTCTGCTGTCTTATGTTTGCTTTGCTACAGAGCCCCCCTGGTATCAGAGGAAAATACAATCTGTTCCCTCGGTTTTATAATCTGGACCCTCAGATTAAGAATCTGTTCCCTCGATGAAGAATCTGTTCCCTCGGTTTAGCTAACGATGTCCTTTTGAATGGGTGACATATTTAGCAATAATTAGGACTTTAAGTGGATCATCTGGATTTAGTTAACGTTACCTGGCAGACCCATCCGTGCTCCTCTTTCACAGTGAATTCCTGTGGGGACAGGAAGGAGGAGGACACCCCCATGGGACAGTAACTAAATCCAGATTATCCACTTGAGGTCATAATTAACATTATATCATCATTAATACTATATTGGGTCATATTGTCACAGAAAATTGGTATCGTATTAAGAAGTGTGTTATTATTTTGTTTGTACAGATACTGTTATTATTTTGTGCCCATAATTCAAGATTTACTTTGGTAATATTCTAATGTGAGTTTTATTATTATAAATGTCAGAAATCAAATTGTAAGAGCCTGTGGTACTTTTTTCCCCCAAAAAAACATTCACACTAAATATTCTCAATAAAATCTTCCCCTCTCTTCCCAGTTATGGCTCACCTTTGCACCAGTAGCGGACCAGTCTGCCCAGTACTTGAAGGTCTCCCTGGAGGACATCAACTGGCTATCACTGGTTTTCATGGTGGTGGCCATACCCCTCAGCTTTGCGACTACCTGGATGCTGGACACCTTCGGGCTACGGATCACGGTACAAACTGCACTAGGCGGGGCAGGTCACCAGGGACTGTAGTCTGATGGTTTTCTAATTTAATTTTCTTTATAAAATGATTTCTACTTGTAGATTCATGTCTTCATTTAGTGTTTTGATATGAGCAGTACAAACAGTTGAGGCTGGGGTTTGTTTTTCTGACATCAACACACAGCTTTCATCAAGATAGAAACAGTCCAAGGGAAGATATTAATAGTCTTTAGATGTTCTGTGTCTGAAGGGCTTCAGACGGATGTTGCATTCAGGATATTGAGCAGGTAACACAACATGATGTGTTATTAAGAAGGTAGCTCAACAGGATTTTGAAATATTTACTGAAATCCTGTGTATTGGCTTGAGTTCAGTACGAGTTTGACTTGACGAATTAGTGCTGACACCTCCACTATACCTTTTTTTGGCTACAGCCGTCTCCCAGGAGACATACTGTATGAAACGTGATGAGTTTAGGTGTTTAGAGGAAACAGAAGATGAACTAAACTGGTTATACTGAAAAAGTGAGACAGGTCTTCCCAGTAATTTTGTTTGAAACATGGTGAGACTGACCCACTGTCTGTCACATCCAGCAAATCATCCATAAAGCTGCAGGGACTGACTTCTCATTCAGGAAATACTCCACTGCTGAACAATACAGGCAGCAGAGCAGGAGAGATGATGCACAGCTGCAGTGGGGTTGAGGATGACACAATTCAGCTCAATAGTCATCAATATGTTTGTCCAAGGGTCAGAATTTCAGTCTGTTATTGTTCAATTTGTTTACATTGTTATAAAACTATAGTCATGTTTATCGGTGACTAGAACAGACTAAAAAACATTTGAAATCTACAGTACTAACTGAATTTATGAAATGTTTAAACCCACCGGCCCAACACACATACAGTGTTTCTTCAAATAGTGTTAAATCAAAACTTAAATCCACCCAACTGCAGAAACTAACAAGCCTCTATGTGAAGCAGGCTCGTATTACAACTAGTCTTTATTTCTAATTTGTTCTGTTTGAAAGGTGGAGTTGTTCATATTTTATAATCAATCCTCTTTATTTTTCCTGCTTTTGACCCCACAGCATGAGCCAGTTTTCCCTGCACGTCAATAAAAACCTTCCACGTCACATAACAGATCACTTCTTCAGCAGTCTTACAACCGCTACCTCTCATTACCAAAGTTAAAAGGATGCAGTACAGATGAATCTGTTACAGTGTTTTGACCTTTGACCCTCCAATTCTCTTGACATTGCAGCTGATCTTGGGGGCCTGGCTGAACATGGTCGGAGCTATGCTGCGCTTCCTCGGCGTACCTCTAAACCCCAGTGTTAACATCCTGTACCCGTTAGCCATGTTGGGTCAGACGTTCGGCGCCTTGGCTCAGCCCCTCATCATATTCACTCCCACCAAGCTGGCAGCTCTGTGGTTCCCTGACCATCAGAGGGCCACGGCCAACATGATCGCCTCCATGTGTGAGTGCTGTCATTGTCTACGTGTAACATTAGTTACCAGTGTTAGTATGACCACCTGCAGGTTCTTAGACATATGTACTTAAAAAGAAACATAGCAGGACTGTGGGTTTCTAGACTTGTTGTGACCTTCTGTTAACTATCATGTCAGGTTTAGTTGTTGGTAATTACACCAAGCGTGTTGTTATAGCAGGAGGCATGTTTTTTGGCAACAGCGAGGCTCTGTGGCTCAGAGGAATAACATTCATCACTCATCTGTGCTTTTTGTCTTTTCATAGGAATCGTTTATTATTCAATTCAATTCACAGCATAGTCGGCCAAAGTGCTGTACACAAGCACTATTTACTATGAGAAAATACATATGTTTTAAAAAGAAAATCACCAAAGTTATTCTCCACTTTTGACCAGCTTTTGGAAAAAAACTTACAAATTGTTGGACTTGTGCAGTTTTAAACTAAAGAGAAGTTTTGTTATGTTTTTAAAGTTCATCACTAACAATATATAGACTGTAGAGCTGAGTAAGAGTTCATTTATTTGTTTCTTAATATTTTTTCCCGTTATATCTGACCTAAACATAAACAAATTTAGTTAAATAAAGCATAATCTAGTTATTATGTATGTTAGTCTTTTAAATGTATCCCTTGTCAATGCCTGTGTCTCCAGTCATGTTTGTCCATGATTAGTCTGCATGCAGCTTAAATTAGACACGAGTCAGTTTCAACACGTGCAGGGAAGCACTTTTTTGACATGTCAGCGAAGTCTTATGTTGACACAGCAAAGTGATGTGTGAGCCCAGACACGAGTGATGACATAAATAAATGATAGTTTCTTTATGTCCAGGAATACAAAACATTTGTATCTCTAAAGAGAAGAGACAGTGTTAAAGAAAGCAGCAAAAAGGAAGCCAACACAGGAGGGTAGACACCACTGAAGTGTTTCATATATTTTCTGTTGACACTGAGGCGACTGAAACAGGAAACAGAAAGTCATATGAGACTCTTCATGTATGACAGAAACCAGAAAAGTCACACTTCTCTTTTCCCTCCTTAGCCAATCCCCTGGGCATCCTCCTCGCTAACGTCATCTCTCCAATGATTGTGACAACATCTGACCAAGTTCCAACCCTGGTGAGTTGAACTACCTCAGACATAACGTCAACGTGGATGGACAAAAAAAAAAAATGCAATATCACTGACGGCCACTAGATGCTGGCTCCAAAAAACTTTGTCATTGAACTCCATTCTTCCACACATTGGGCAGTGTCCTCTGGGTCAAGGGTCAGACCCGCCTCCTCACTCCTCCTTTTATATCCAAATATGGTCACTTCTGGTGAAAAAAACAACAACATGGCAACGTTCAAATGCCAAACTCCTGACATTTGTGAGTCCACAAACTGAAATAGAAGGCGTCATGTGAGATTCATGCATCTATAGACAGTCTATGATCTAAATATACAACTGTCAAAATCTGACACCTGTGTTTCCATGGCAACACTCTATCATTTATGGTTTCTGATAATATTGTAGATCAATGAGAAGAGTTTTCTGATTCTGTTACCTTTTCTTTTCAGATCAGTTTGTTAATGTTTCATTCTTTATTCAGTTTCCTTAGTAAAATACCCTCGTGACTTAAATTCTTCAAAGCAACAAAGATTTTCTGCTAGATTGAAGGCAGCTGAGCAGATGTTCAGTCAGCCATGTTTTTTTGAATTATTATTTTGGAAATAGTCCCAAATTTAACAGACTTCAAAGCAAATTAGTTCTCATTGACCCAGAATTCATAGTGACTGACTCGGATTAAACAGGGTCACCAGCTAAACAACTCTGTGCAGCAAATACATTTAGATATCCAAATGAAGTCTGACTGATCACAGCCATGGCCAAAGTCTGTCTCTGTGAAACCGGCCTCTGAGGAGTGTGAGGGGGTTTTTTTGGCAGCCCAGTTTGGATATTTTGGCCTGGAAAACTACTTGTGTGTTTACAGGAGCAGTGTGGAGGCAGATCAGGGAATAATATGAGATTATCTCACCAATCCTAACCTGTTTTGGGACCAACATCCTCCACAATACCAGTTTCACAAAAAAGTTTTGATGAGCAAATACGGTAGATTTTCACATGTGAAGGATTGTGTTTTCAAGCCAGATGTCTCTGGCTCAGAAAATTCTATAAAGAAAACATCTGTTGGTTTACAATGAGAGGATGCCCGCTTGGAATTGATGGGATTTCACCTGCTAATATATAAAACTGCTGCAGCTGAACTCTGGCTCCGGTCACCTCGCCGGCTAATGATGATAAATTGTCTTTGATTTAAGGTGCTAACACCCATTTATCACCACATTATGTGTTTCTACCCTCCTCTCTCCCAGCTGCTGGCCTATGCGATCCCCACATGTATCATCTGTTTCCTAGCAACAGTGGGGATACGGAGCAGCACCCCTCCAACGCCACCGTCAGCCAGCGCGGAGTCCTCCGGATCAGAGCCCTTCGTACAGGGCATCAAACTGGTAAGAACAGGAAATACCACATTTACCAAGTCACCAAATCACAAACAGACGCTGAAGCATCACAACACCATCAAATACCTTATTACCTTCACCTTTAAAGTGGTTATATTAATAATAGCAAGAGAGAAATATCAGCTCCTTTTGACTTCCTGAAGCTTTATAGTGAATTTCAGTTGTTTAACTGTCTGCTCCACACCTTAATTACCTTAAATATGAAAATATTGTCTTAAATTTTAGTGCAGATTTACGATAAAGAAATGAAACAAGCTGATATGTCAACATCAAAACTATTGAACGGGAAACAGCTGAATGTCATGGAGTTAGAAGAAGTGACAACGTGACATCAAACCTGTAAGTTATGTCACCAATAACAATTACTTCCTTACTTCAATTATTCATACATAGCACTTTTAAAAAAACAGCAATTACAAAGTGCAATGACACAAGGCAAAGAAAGCACAATGAAATTCAATAAAATTCAAACACACAAGCATCAAAAAAGGAACGCAACAAGAACAAATTCAAACTGAGAGAACAAGATAAAACAAAGTAAAAATGACATGAATGTAATCACCAAACCATCACCATGTACAAAACTAAACAAAATGAGAAACATCACAGTCAAATATTACAAACATACAAGTGCAGTGTACCATTCCTTCCTTGCTCATTGAAATCAAAAACGCTGAATTCAATTAAAAAACAATAAAAAAATATTATTCAGTAATCAAAATAATCATTCGTTGCAGGCCCGGCTCTGACATTTCTCCCAGCAGCAGTTATTTCTTGACATTTGTGAGCACTTCTCTGCCAGCAGCACGTGAAGCTGAACTGATTGGGTTTCTACCTGCAGCGACTGACATTTCTATCGGATGTGATGATGAGGATATTCTCACTGCATCCATGACATTTCCACCTGGATGTGGCGCCAGTACTTTACTTCTACCTGCTGTAATTGTGTTTCTGTGTTACTAATGCAAACTGCACAGTGGTGATTTGGGCAGATCTCATATTTCACTGCTTCACAGTTAAGCAAAAATTACATCTCATCTGAATAGATGTGCAGGAAAGCAGACACATGAAACCAGACAGCTGTGATAACCAGAGTGTAAAAAAAGTGGAAAATCTGTAAAGTGATTTCCTGTCTCCTGTAATAATATAATAACTCTTTTGTTTATGAACTGTCCTACAATCTGCTTTGTTTGTTTGTTTTCTGTTTTATTGATCATTTCCTCTCTGCAGGATGAGGCTGTTCTTGTTTCCCGTGTTGAATGTGTTGCAGCAGCGAGCTTTCTTTTTCCCGTGAGGTTTCTCTAACAAATCCTCCGATCTGTTTGGTCTGCAGTTACTGAGGAACAAAGCCTACCTCATCCTGCTGCTGTGCTTCGGCTCGGGCATCGCTGCCTTCACCTGCTTCTCTACGCTGCTGGAGCAGATCCTGTGTGTGCAGGGATATACTAACGTAAGTACACAGCACAGGAAGACTTTGCTTTTAATTAGTAAAACAAGCAACACACATATTTCAGAAGACATTTTTCTTTCTAAAAAACACTCAGTTACTGTATTAACCTATAAAATGTGTTTGCTGCAGGACTTTGCTGGTGTGTGCGGTGCTCTTTTCATCGTGTTCGGCATCGTTGGCGCCGGCGCTCTGGGTCTCTACGTCGACAAGACCAAGAAGTTCATCGAAGCCACAAAGATCAACATGAGCTTCACTGCTCTGGCCTGCATCGCCTTCTCTGTGGTGAGAGCACAAGACAGGATCATTTATTTAGTGCTAAAGGACAGTAGATGGTTTCCAACTGTGAGGGTGTTGGGTGAGATGTACTTTGATAATGATACACTCGCTGAGCACTTTCTTAGGAACAAAATACTGATACATGGATCTAAAACAGCTTCAGTTCTACAAAATGTTGGAAACATATCTTTAACTTTCTGGTCTGTGTTGAAATGACTGCATCATGTATCTGCAGATTTGTCAGCTGCACATTCTTGCTGCCAGTCTCCCTTTTTGTGAAACCAGTTTGAAATGACTTTTGATTTGTGGCATGGTGCACTGTCCTGCTGATAAACTGTGGCTGTAAAGGTCAGCAGTAACACTGAGATAGGCTGTGACACTGACAGTGTGCCAGGAAAACAACCCCCTCCTCTTCCTCCCAAGTGTTACACCAGCAGCATCAGCCTGCACTGTTGAGACACACAGACAGACTGACTTCATGGATTCATGCTGTGGATTCTGACCCACCATCTGCAGACATTTATCAGTCCAGGCAACATTTCCAGTTTTGGTGAGCCTGTGCCCACTGCAGACTCACATCTACTCCATTCAGATCAATTTCTGTCACCAAAGTTTCGTTTTTTATTTTCCTACCTTTGTTCTGTTTCCCTCTTGTGTGATTGCTTGCCCTGCCCCAGTAAATCCTCACCTGTAAAGTTTTAAGCCTGAACTTTAAAGTCGTTCAAAGAGATCTGTTTCTGCTCAGCACAGTTGTAAAGTGAAGTGATGTTTTTGTTAGACGAGGTGTTTCCCTCTCCAGAGCTTCTCATGGGATGTGGTTTGGTTTTTCTGAGTAGACTCTAGAGCAAGGGTGGGCAATCCTGGTCCTCGAGGGCCGCTATCCTGCATGTTTTAGATGTGTCCCTCTTCCAACACACCTGATTCAAATGATCAGCTCATCATCAAGCTCTGCAGAAGCCTGATAACGATCCTGATCATTTGAATCAGGTGTGTTGTTAGAGACTGTTTATGGTGGAAAATTTCAGGGATCAGAAAACAGTCCAACAGTCGTGCCACTAATGTCACATCTTTTCATGCTCTGCTGAAACTCCTGATCCGTATCTCTGTCAGAAAACCAGGCGTGGAACAAGGACCCAAATGCAGACACCAGGCAGGAGCAGATAAATTAAAGTAGGTTTTAATCTGGGCAGAGGTACCCAACTCGACAGGCAAGAAGATGACTATGACTAAGAAGGCAAACCATGAACATGAACAAAAAGGCTGGGACACAAGCTACAGCTACAAACGAACTGGCACAGGACAGAGAGACACATCAGGTTAAATCAGGGGTCCCCAACCCTGGTCCTCGAGGGCCGCTATCCCGCATGTTTTAGATGTGTCCCTCTTCCAACACCTGATTCAAATGATCATCAATCAATGCTCATCATCAAGCTCTACAGAAGCCCGTTAAAGATCCTGATCATTTGAATCAGGTGTGTTGGAAGAGGGAAACATCTAAAACATGGAGGATAGCGGCCCTCGAGGACCAGGATCGGGGACCCCTTGGTTAAATATACAAGGTAACGAGGTACAATGAGAAACAGAACACACAAAACAAATGAGAAACAAAACACACACAAGACTAACAAAGTACAGGACTAACAGGAAATGACATGACAGAAAATAACTGAAAATACACAGAACCAAGATCAAACACAAAAACAGACAGGACATGACGTGGAAAGACACAGACGTAGTGACAAGACAAGACATGAAGGAAACTAATGCAAAACCAGATAGAGAAAAACTGAAACTAAATACAGGAAATCATGATCATAATCAAAACCAACTAAAAATACATCTACTCATGACAACCTGAAGGATTTTATTCACTGGACTCCTTCCACATGATCAGCTGATTGGATAATTAATGAATAAGCAGGTGTAGAGATGTTCCTAATAAAGTGCTCCAGACAGAGGTTTATTTTTTGGTATATTGTAAAGTAATTTTTGATATGAACACATGACGTCCTCCTAACCAAGCTGTCAGAAATCTGTCCTCTGTTACCACTCACTGTCAGAAATCTACAGACTACTGCTGCGTATAGAAAACATAAATATGAATAATGATTTATATCTATACTGTAAATGCTGAATCCAGCCTGACGCACAGCTTTTTCCAGACAGCAGTTTCTATTTACATGAAGTGCACATCGCAACACGAGACTGAATTTGACGGTAAACAAAGAAAATGAGAACGCTCACTGTGTTTGATGTGCCAACACTTTGAAGAGCAGAGTCTTGTTTTGTATTTTCATCAAGTTGCTTTGACAGCTGTATATTTTCTTTACTGCATCGATAAAGTAATTGCATGAATAAGTAGGTGCTTATGTGAATTAATTCAGCATGGGAGGTTACCTGGAGGACGCTAAAGTAGAAAGAAGTTTGGTTGGTTTTGAAAACAATGGTGGTGGATTTATATGCAGCAGAGGTAACAGCATTAAAGGAGGAGTTGCTGGTAATTTTCTCCATACTCGGGTTAAGTAGGATAATTCCCTCTTAATGAAGCTGCTCAGGACAGATTCATTGTGAAGTGTCTCTCTTGTTTTCCTCAGGTGTCTCTGATGCCTCAGCAGAAAGCCGCCGTGGCCGCCGTCTGCTCTCTCTTTGGCTTTTTTGGTTTCTCCATTTACCCGGTTGCCATGGAGCTGTCTGTGGAGTGTTCGTATCCGGTCGGAGAAGCCACATCGGCCGGACTCATCTTCGTGTCGGGGTACTCCTCTTTAAGCACCACATACACAAAGATGTTTGGAGATCCATAAACTTTATATCTGCACAATTAATTAAGTGAATTTCTCCATTGTGAGATTAATAAAGTCTCTCTTATCTTATCTTAACTGTCCTTTAAAAACAGCTGATGTCTCCTTAAATCCAGCTTTCACAGGTCATGAAAATGCTCCAGAGACTGAAAATTATATTTATGTTTTACTGTCTTGTGTTTTAAAGTCATTGTAAAGAGCAGTAGGAGGCCAGGCTGCAGACAAGATGGAGTTTTTTTGTGGTTTTAATGAAACATGAGAGAACTGAGTTGAATTCATTCAACCTGCATCAAGCCTGAAAGAGACTGAGCTGATGTTCATGGTTTTTATTGAAGAAATCCCTCTTTACAGAACCTTTTACATCAGGTGTGTTTGCTGATAATGTCGTGTGAGAAAGTGAAAACAACCGATCATCTCTCTGACTTGATGTGTTCATGGGACTGTTTCCCTCTTCCAGACAGGTTCAGTCAGTCCTCTACATCATCCTCCTTCAGGCTTTAACCCAGCGACTCGCCGACTCTCCTCTGTCCACCTGTGGGGACACAGTGTTTAGCTGGAGGGGTAAGTCACATGATACTACACCACTGTTACACCTCTGAGACGAGTTTGATCGCTCCCTCTGCTGCTGACTATCAAACATTTGTCAATTTGCTCAACATGAGCATCTGACTAAAGTTTACTGAGTTCAATCCAGTAATCACACTTCATGACTTGAGCTTGTTCTGTGTATCCGTGGCCCTCAGTGCCGATGATGGTGATGGCGGGACTGTGCACTCTGTTCACCTGCTGCTTCGTCATCTTCTTCCACACCCGCTACAGACGCTTGGAGGCCGAAGAACAAGCCACTTATGGGATCAAACAAAGTGACAATTCGACCAGTGGTGAGCACGCTCCGAGTGTGGAGACAGGAAACAGCTGAAAACAATGGGAATTATGGGTACTCAAAAGTAAAATTTGTTCTTTTTTGTTGTTGTAATTGAGGCATTCCTGCACACTTTGATTATTTTGTACGACATTTGGGCCAAAACAAACTTTTTTTTTTTTTAACACTTTGTATTATTGTTTCTTTTAACAAGTGAATGTGATCATCTGAATGATTTTGTACAAAACTGTTTATTGGAGGGAAATTAGGGTAAATTATGTTTTTGAAGCAACTGTGGTAAAGTGTTCTGAGAATGCAGTAATCATGTATTTAGATGATTTGGGAATTATCTGTTGGTTTTGTGGTAAACTTTGGATTAAGGTGATGGGATGGAAAATTTCATATGCATCTCTGCCATCAAGCTAAATGTGGTGCTAATGCAGCAGAGGCAGAGTCAGACTTTTCAGCCAAATGTAAATCTGAGAGGAAGAAAAGGTTTGTGGTTAACTTTCCTCTAAAGCAGCCTACTAGTACTTTGTTTACATGGGTATAAAAACATATGTTAGTAGTACTGAGAGGGGAGAAAAACACAAGTACAGTTACACTGACTGACATTTGAAATTTAAGTGTAAAAGTGCACATGTAACAAATTATCTACTAGAAAGCTCTCAGGCATAATCCACCCTCCTGTTTGTGCCTACAGCTTCCTACTTTTTTCTCAGCTCATAGAGGCAGAAGTGATGTTTTACTGCCCCCTACTGGTTCTCTGTCACCACTGTCTTACTTAAAAATAAATAACTGAATCACCCTTTTAAATCATTTTATTACCGTATTTTCCAGACTACCTGTCTATACGCACCTGCCTATAAGCCGCTATTGAATTTATTCAAACAGTTTTATGTGGTCCACTCTGACCAGGTCTGATGTGACGAGGCTAAATGTATCGGCGGCACGGAGCTTGCTAGCTTGTAAAAAGCCAACGAGCTTTGTGCCACTGATACATGAGCCACACCAGTGTTTAAGTTCAAAGCATCGGAAAAAAGTAGCGGCTTGTAGTCCGGAAAATACGGTATTTACTATCAGAGACTTTTGTTTGATATTAATAAGACATTATGACTTCATATACATGCATCAAGCCAAATTGATATTGGTAATAATTGAATTTTTTTTAAAAACATTTTATTTTATTCTAACTCATCATCCAATGACCACATTATTCTATGGAGCCATTTTAATCAAATCATGTGAAACAAAAATGTGACCAAAAAAAGACACCAGGATAAAGTAAATGTTTTATATTAATATTATTATTAGCTGACTTTTTATTATTTCAGTTCTCACATACATTTCATTTTCATGATCTACATTTCATATTGTGCCTGTATTTACGCCATAATGTCTTATTTATTACTTGGATTTTCCTGCAGTGAAATGCGAAGATATTTTATGTTTTTTGTGTGTTCATGATTTTTGTCTACCCTCTGTCATGCAGCAGCATTCAGGCTGAAGTTACACCAACGTCACATCATGCACTGAGCTAAGCACTGCACCAACAAATGCATCCACTATTTGCCAAGAAAGTAAGCAAACAGCAACCAACAACACAGGTTTGGATTCACACACACCAAAACGACCACGACGAACGTTACAAACAAAACACAGACGTCAGAAAGTGGAGAAGATAGAATCACAGACCAGCATCAATGTTTCACACCGTCAGAAAAAAACAAGACAGATACCGACACCTCACACTCTGACACTCGTTTCCAAAATTGAGCTGAACTAAAAAAATAATAATAATAATAATAATAATAATTTAAAAAACAGGTTTAAAGAGCACATGCAGAAGGAAATAAAGGCTGTGCATCTAAAGGAAGGCTGAAAGGAGCAGGGGTCTGTATAAAAACAATCTCTCAGTTTGCAACATTAGGCTTCAGGATGCATTCACGTATTCGATAAATGCACCATTCAACCATTTTTAAAAACAGAGATTTACACAAAACGAGTGACATGGGGAAAAGTGCATCTCTTCAGCCAGCCAATATCAGCTTGTACAACACACAAGAACACTGGGTCTTTGTTGAATGAGGCCTGAGTGCCGTTATGCCTTTGATTCCCTTGTTAAGTTAGAGACGAGAACTGCTGGAGAGGTTGGCTCGGGGAGCGAGTCATTGATTGGCTTAAATGGCCTGGAGGTTGGCTGGTACCTGTTTAAATGACAGTATTGGACTCGTCTGAAAAGGTTCTCATGAGCAGGGGCCTGGCTGAAGACCGGGGAGACTGGAGGCCCCCCTCGCTCGACTGAACCAGCTTCTTCTAGAAGGGCGAGGCAAGAGACACCAGTGACATCACTACGCTGACAAACACACACACTTCATCTTTCTCTCCATCTTGTGCTCTCTCTTGCACACAGACATATATATATATATATATACACAAAGAACAAACATATACATACACAAAGACTTCAAAAGTGGACAGGTGGATGATGAAAATCAGCCCCGGTGTGTTTTCAGATGCTATTTTGTAGCAATAGAAAGATTCAGAAGACTCTCAGAGTCACTGGCTCTAGTAATTGGTCCAGATAAAAACAGGGCTACTATCCTTGTACATTTCTTAAAAGAATGTATGAAATAAAAAAAAACACACACACACACACACTCACACACACACACACACAAAATGCAGTGGCCTGCAGGGATTGTGTTGAGGATCCAGGATGAGGTTGTGGACTTGAGCCTCATGCAGGTAAGTTTGACGTGCTGCAGTCACCTGACTGGACATGCGGAGGCAGCAGGCATTGGAGCAGCACAGGCAGCTGGGAGGAGACACTGACTGACACGTCTGGACAGACAAGGATGGAAGACTGACTGCACGCTTTCAGCACAGACACCCCGTCCTACTCCACACTGCTGGCAGAGCTGGGCACACGCCATTCCTCCCAATTTAACAAACACTTCCAAAGAAAAGCACTCAAGTCAGCGTTTAAAGTGAGGCTTTCCAAGGATAGCATTCCTGAAGTAGTAATTCATCTGAATCGTCTGTAAAGCTCTGTAACCGAGTGCGGCTATAAAAATACACAACACCAGCCCATGGTTTTTATAGGGTAAAGAAGGAGTCTGACAGTGGGAGAGGAAGGACACAACAAGTAGAAAACAAGCAAGTGTGGCAGACACAGAAATTCTGCAGGAAGAGCCTTAAGTATAAATGCTGACAGAAAGAAAGAGAGACCTCAGTCACTCCATGAGAAGCTGTGAGTGCTAGTGGTCTGTGACAACATGAAGATAGTAGATGTCCCCGAGGAAGGAAGGCGATGTTTCATCTTTAGGGAGGATAGTCCAGAGGGAAGAGACAAAAAGATAAGAAGAATGTGTTAAAGTGCTAAAGCAACAGTAGCAGATCAGGAAAACAAAGTTGGAAAAGGGGAAAATGGGCAAATGTGAGATTTTAAAACATCTTAAAATAAAATGGCCACACTATAACAATGATAAAATCAAATGTGTGGACTGCAAAATCCACTGTATGTGATTCATAACCACTAACTAAAAGTTATTCCTGATGAAAATATGTGTATATCAGGGTAAAACCATTGTAACAAGTAAATATTGTACAAATCTGCGAGCAGCACAGCTCACCTCAAATATGTGAAAAACAATTGGTTTGAAGTTTATTACTTTTCCCAATAAAGAAAGTCTAGACACAATTTTAAAGAATATATTGTGGGATACACCCAAAAGCATCACACGCATACCACCAGACATATGAAGCTGTTTGGAAAACACATTAGTCTCATGAGGAGAAAACCAAAGTGACAAAATATGTCTGAGGACGTCTTCTGGTGGAAATGGAAGATAAATCAAACCAACCCTTTGAAATGCAATGTCAGCAAAGTCTTGGTGTGCTAAATTCAAAAGTGTCTTTTTGAGCATCCTTTTTGAATCTCTCTTCTTGCCTTTAAATGTAAAAAATACATATATATTTATAACTTACCTTAAATTTGTGGCTGTGATTTAGAGTCATGAGCTAAAAGGTTATTTAACAGCACCTGACATTGGCTAATGTGGCATTGTAGCAAGTAAAGTGTTATAATGGATCAGAGGAGCCTGTGTGGATGTTAGCTGTAAAAGACTTTTACATCAGCACATCCAGAGAATGTGAGGCTGAACTTCTTCCTCGTCTTCTGCCTCATGATGAACACCATCCAACAGTTCAGTACAACTCTGAACAACAACTTCACAGTTAAATCCGTCTCACATCTGTTCACTATGGAGTTACTTTTATTCACTCTTGAGATACATTAAAATATGGGCTCCAATAACAGGAAGCAAATGTGTTAATGTACAAAAGGTTAAAGTGGCATCATGAATAAATGTGTCATAAATCTGGGAGAAAGAGGAAGGAAGAAAGAAAGGAAAAGAAAAAGAAAGAACAGAGGCAAAGAAGGAAGGATAGTAAAGTGGTAAAGTGCCTGTGTGTGTGTGTGTGTGTGTGTTTTCAGCTGTACCTGTCGAGCGTGGGGGCCGCGGGGCTTGCGGAGCACCACAAGCAGAATCTCTGGCAGTAGGCTGAGCAGGATGAGCAGGATGATGACCAACCAGGCTGACACCGAGCTCAGCATGTTGGCAAACACAAAGTACAAACGCTGCTGCCTCAGGAAAGGCCTGCAGGAGAGGCAACACTTTAGTTTACGCTGTCTGGAACCGCCACAGGATTTGAAGAGAAATGAAAAATGATAAAGGTCGACAGCAATGACTAAAATCAGTTATTTGATCTCTAACCATATAATTCCTCCCCAGAAGAAGCTGAAAAACACGTAGAAAGCCAGGGAACCCCAGATTACAAAGTGGTTGATCCATGTCCAGTGCCGTGTGTCCAGAGCAAGCTAGAATGGTGGAGAGAAAAGTCGGTGAACCAAAACCCTCACATCCGCTCTAATGATACACCGAGTATGAAACAGACTTACCTTTAGTGTTACAGTGAAGACGAGGACAGTGAAGACAATTGTTCCATATGACCAGTTTCCAAAAACCTGGATTCAAACAAGACAAATGAACAGCTGTAACTTAGGAGATCGTGCTTAATCATGCAAGTTAATACCACACTTAAGTAAATCCAACCTGGCCATTATCCTGCAGGGCTGGGTTACTGAACAAATATCGAACACCAAAGAAGAAGAGCAAGCCATGGAAGACTCCCAGTAACGTCCAGTAGAGAAATGGTCCCCATCTTAACATAGCATTCTTAGCAATCTCTCTAGAGGAAGTCATGGAAGAGAAACAGGAAGAAAGTCATTAGCTTACGTCTCTTTAGAAAATAAACTCAATTATTAAAACCAGATGAATAAAATACGACTCTCACATGCATGAAA
The DNA here is from genome assembly GCA_900323345.1 of Pseudochromis fuscus. Taxonomy (NCBI): domain Eukaryota; kingdom Metazoa; phylum Chordata; class Actinopteri; family Pseudochromidae; genus Pseudochromis; species Pseudochromis fuscus. The sequence continues at coordinate 42,203 of OOFC01008980.1, forward strand.
CTGGTTAATGTTTTAAAGGGTGATGGATTAAACTGCTTTATTATAGAAATTAAAGTGAGAAATTACTTGAGTCAATTTCAGTAAATTTCTGCATTAAAATTGCTTATATTTGGTCCAAAGTGAAAAAATTATTGAACATTTTATTGAAAACATTAAAAAGCGAGAATGCACAGAGCTACCCTTTTCTTTTTGTGTCAAAGAGGTAAAAATGGTTAAATAAATGACCAAACTTTGGCAGAGAAATGTTGTAATATGCATATTAATTTTGTACTGGGAGTTATAATCTATTTCGAAAAAGTCACATGATATGTCTTCGATTTCCACTTTTAGATTACATCTTTTAACATAAAAATCTAAATTTTTTTAAAAAGATTGACTATTCAGTTAACTGAACAGTGGACCAAGATTTAAAACACATGAATATAGGTGTAACAAGCACTTTTACATCTACTATCCACTGTACAGCAAACCAGGAAGTAAGTCCCCACGTTTACCTGTAGAGGGTAGCATTGTCCAGGAGAACCTCCATGCAAATGTGCTGCTCCAAAAGGCTGTAAGCCAGGATGGGCATAGAGGTGAAGCAGATGTTGTACATCGTCAGATAGGCCGCATCATACAGGGGCTGGGGAGGATGGGAGC
>OOFC01008980.1:47271-82347 GCA_900323345.1 Pseudochromis fuscus
ATTTTTTTAAAAAAAAAAAGGGGGGGGAAAAAAAAAAAAAAAAAAAAAAAAAAAAAAAAATCACACACTTTTCCAAAACCATTAAAAGACTCAGTTTAACAGGGTCCAACAATAATATTAGGCAGTTACTTCCAGGAATAATACACTGTAATAATCAGTTTAGCAGAGCATCACCTTTAACTGAAGTCATCTGGCAAACAGTGTGACTGATCTATGGCGGCACTGTTTAAGTTAGAAGTGCCATAAAATCTTAAGAAGCCAGGACAGCACTGCCAATCTGCTGCTGTTATAGGCAAAAATTATTTTACAGTAACACTTGTCTTGGTTTCTCATATAGATGATGCTATACTTTGTTTTGTTTTTAATAGTCATTGTGAGCTATAAGCAGCACAACAAAGAAGAAGTAGTTATGAATAAGGGGAAGTTTCATTCAATTTGAGGCATTAAATGCAAATTTTCAACTGAGTGACTGGCGTACAACAATATTTGTTTAGATTTTATGCAGCTTTTCAACAAATACGACAGCAGATATACACTAATATACTCTGAATTTCTATAAAATCCAAAGTTTTAAAGTGCTAGTGGTTGTTCTGTACATTACACATGCACATTATTCATAGACTGAAGTTTACTCTTTAGAAAAAGGATTATATTTTAGTATTTTTATGCTTTCATCAAGGTTCTTTTAGCTTTCTAGAGCCGACATTATAAAACAGTTTGAAAGTAAAAGCTGCCAAAGGTTGAGTGAAACTTTAGTAGCATTAACTGGAAATTACTTGGTAAGTAATTTTAATAACATAGAAATGAAAGTTGTCAGTAATGAATCAGTGACACACATTGAATACGACATTTCATTTGTTTTCGATCTTCCTGACCTGTCCCAGCTCCTCATTGAGGTCTGAAGTGTTGACCAGTGCCCCCTCCTTGATTTCAGGGTCAAAGAAATCTTTGTCCCATGTGATGAAAAAGGATCCCAAAAACTTCTGCATCTCCACTGTGACGTACATGGACACCGGAATGATGAAGTTGAAGAGCACCATGAAGGACAGGAAGTCGGTGAACATCTTTAGGTACTGTCAGAGGTGGGGGGAAGTAAGGGAGGCACACAGTTAAATGAAATCTTGTCAAGAAACCATTTATCTGCACAAAATAAGCAGGCTTGGAAAAATACTCTGGATATACAACGATACACAATGTGCCTATTTTGACATCAGCAGGTTATACACACAACAAATACGGAGACATGATGGCAGTGGCGATGTGTACAGCTACTCAGAGTGAAAGCAGAAGGGTTAAAAGGCAGTGAAACAGAGCATGTCACAGTGTAGGTCTACCGTGGCCATTTTGGTGTTTTACTGGTGTGGACCAGACGAAGCTAAAGCTTGTAAAATACTTTAATACTGTGGGACAGGGCTGTGTCTTTAAAAGTTACAACTAAAAGCTTCTAAGGGTAACATTTTATTGCACTAACAGAGCCCTACTGCACACAGTAAGACATGCAGTACACACAGTAATAAAATGCACTGATGCAATGTTATGAAGACCTCCAGGTATTCAGCAGTGGTGATCCCAGTGACTCTACCCATGTATTAGTCCAGTCATTTCACTTTAGCAAATCAGGTTCATGTATTAGACTGTGTCTTGTATCAGACACTTGACTTCACTGACATCATTTCAGCAGATTTCCACAGCATGAACTCACCAGATTGGTGTCCTTCTCTCTCTGGGTCTTCTCGTTGTACCAAGGCTCATCCTGTCCGGGTTTGCTCTGCCACACATATTTAAGTGTGGTGCACACTAGGGCCTTGCTCACCAATATGCAAAGGTAAACCAGAAGGAAGGCATTGATAGACCTGAAAATATATTTAAAAAAATAATAATTAAACACTGAGCACCAAAGTTATCAGAGGCACTTTTAAACTTCTGGACACCTTCTCCTCTAAAACTTACTTCTCCACAGCAGAACGTTTCTGAGATTTACCCTGGTAGTTAAGAGCCATCTTTGTTTCCATGCCAGTGTAAACTGCAACACCTTGAGAAAGAGAAAAAGAAGAAGATGGATCAGCATTTTAGATATTGAGCCATCATTAGTAATATGTGTTATTGTAATAAAGCCAATATTATTTGGCTCACCATAGATCTTCTGAGTGTTCTTTAAAGTTGCCCCCTTCAGCAGGAGGTTTTCTGGGCCCAAAGACCTGCACAATCACATCAGCGGATCAAAACTGTTCAGTCACAGAGAAGCTGTGCAATCCACACCTTCCTCTATTCTCTAAATGGAAACCTGGCAGGCAAGCTGGCACCCACTCTAAAATACGCAGCGACGGTACACAGTACAACTGCAGTCTGGGCTTACACCGGTCCCGGTGTTCTTGAGAAGGACACTGGCATTTGTTTATATGGCCATTACAAAGCAGTCAATGATAAATGCCTGTGGGAGTGCTTTGGAAGCAGTGGCTAAAGCCCTGCCAGGCTGTTTTAATTTTAATGCTTGTCTGCAATGAAGGATCAATGGAATAGTGATTTGTTGGTGATGCAAAGGGAAACAAATGAGTGCTTAAGCAACTGTGTTTTGATTTTGCTCTCACTTAAAGTGAGCCGTGATGGTTGTGCACAAGTGCTCTCACCTCACTGCAGGGTCCTGATTGTTTTTGTAGATGTGCATGCGACCGACAAACCTGGAACAAACAAAACACGGACACTGACCAGCTGAAGTCATTTGCAAAATGTGATATCTGCTTGGTAATAATATTTAACCTGTTAACACTAGAGAGGATTTAAATGTAAGGTATTAAAATCAATGCACAGTTCATTAACTTTTCAAAACTGAGTACTCCCTAAACTAAAATGAGTTGCACAGTTAATTACTGGTGGTTAGCCAGCAGCCAGTCATTTTTATTAACTCTCATAAAGCATTCTGATGTTGAGCCCAATGACAACCTTCCTGCTTCTTGCCCAAAGGGGGAACCAAAGGCCATCTGTTCACTATGTTGAAATACTGTCAAGTAAATAAGAGGCAACGCCGTGGTGGAGGTACCTTTTACTATTCCTAATTTGAAAACAACCAAACGTAAGTACACCACAGCTTGCCAAAATCTCCCCACTTAACAATCTACGTGTTAATACTAGAGTCAATTAGGACATTTTTGAACGGGCAACGAGTTAATCCATTGCCAAACAAACCACAAGCATCACATGCTTGTAAGTGTAAATCCGCTGGGACCACATGATGATTGCCTACTTGTAAAGGTCAGGCTGTGGCTGTTCACACTCTATGGTGGCGTTGAGAGATTCCAGATCCTTCTCTGTGTCTGGCACTGTGTAGTGTGTCTGGACAGTGGAAGAGGCAGAGAGAGACAGAGTGTGAGCTGTGACTGACTCGGGTCAACTGATCATGTTAGCTTACCCTACTTGTCACTCAGAGACAGTACAGGAAATTAGGAGGACAAAAAGACACTGAGATAATGTGACGCAACTGAGCACAAACACATTTAAGGAACTAAACGAGACAAATTTCATCACTACCAACTTGAAAACAACTGTGATGCGTACTGAGAGATTCACATTTTTATTATTTTATACTGTTATCTTCATGTACCTACTTCCTTCCTCAAAACATTTGACTAACATAACTATTGTGATGTGAAGAAGAAGGCAGAGGTCCAGCTCACCTTATGGTTGGACTCGCCATCCAGACTCGCTGTTGTAACAAAACATGTGTCGTCGTCACGGCTAGACTGCAGCAGTATTAAATCACAGGGAAAGGTCTCATCTTCCTCCACCTCCACCACATCTCCCACCTGGGGAAACACAACAAGAAACCACTTGTAAAAAGACACAGTTTGCTTCCTGCCCCCCCACCACCACCACTCTGTAGGAAGAATATCAGATGGCTCTACCACAGGATGAGTGGCAGGAGGTTAAACAATCACAACTCTGAGCAGTTTTAACCACCAGGGAGCAGAGGACTCTAAAATAAACATCCCCAATGGTTTTCTATCAACTTGTCGTGGCCCACGTGTAAACAACTGCCTACATAAGGAGCAAGAAGAGCAACCCCTGCAGAGTCCTCTGTCTTACTAGTGGTCAACATCCACTCACCTTTTAGCTGCAGTTTGTTCTCCCGAGCACTGACAAAAAAAAATATCTGTCTCTTTTTGACTTGTTGTTTACTTTAGCTCAGCTCCATTTAACACCAGGGGGTAGCTTACAGTTCACTTGTGTGAGCTCCTGTGTGGAAAGCAGCTGTCCAAAGTTTTATACAAAGCCACACTGTTTTGGTTTTGACAGCTGGATGTTGATTCTCAGTGGTGACAGCAGCACTAGCAGCCCTTTTAATATAACCAAGATTCATTTGGTCAATTTAAATGTTTAAAAATGCTGTTTAGGGCACGTTTCACTTTTTAAAAACACACATAAATCCTTGAAGATATTGTTAAGTGCAGCAAACAGAACAGGACCGCGATCCCTATAGAAAACCCTGGATACATTAAATGCTAACACACCCATGTTTGAACATCTAATCAGCTCAGTGGGTTCAGCATGTTCTCCCTTGTGCTTATATCCCAAATAGTCACGCTGAGCTGCCAGGAGCTTCTGTCTGGCCATACCTCTGAGGAATTGTTTATTCCAATTGATCTAAGTTAGGATGTGTCTGTTCAAAGGTACCTTGATCTTCTCACTCTCCTTCCGTATCCTCCGGCCGTCCTCTAGCACTGTCACTGGGTACTTATTCACCTCATTGTCAGCCTTGTGCCGGAGCCAGTCCTCATAGCCCTACGGCAATGTATCAAAATCAGAATAGCGTTATTTGCTTAGTACAACAAAAAGTACAAACTTTCTCTGTGGCATTAGCACCCATGGGACACTGACAGCTGTAACATTGGTACAAATTGAAACACAGAAGGGCAGCGGGTGTCAAACTGAATGGTTTTTTTTTTGCTTCTGAGGGAGGAAATGACCACCAATGAGTATCAAAACCACTGCAGCAGAGGTGCAACAGGAGGCATCATCAATCCCAAGGGAAGAGAAGAAAATATGAATGTCTATGCATACATTTTAATTATTACATTAAGTATTTGATTTTATGTGTGCGAGTGCCTGCAGCAGCAGAATGAGATGGTGATTGTCCAGCAGTGCATTAAAACAGCATACCCTGAAATAATACTGAGTCAGGTAAAAAAAAAAGAAAAAAAAAAAAGTCATAATTTCAGGGGCCACAGCAGAATAAGCCACAAAACCTAGTGTAGACTTCATAAGTACTTTAAGATTGTGATGAAGAGATGAAGATAGAGGAGATGGTGCAGAGATGCGGAGGGTAGAAAAGGAAATCACAATGTGTGCCAAGGCTGAGCTTGAGCCAGAAAGCAGGATTACTAGGAAAGGTGATAGGAGGAGAAAGTCTGGTTGAATAATGTAGAGAAATTGTGCCAGCTGGATGAAAGGGGGGTGGTGAGAAGGAGAAGAGGCGCTCCATGGATGGTCAGCTGCACTATACACTTCACCTCGGCCTGACTAATAGAGTCAGGGAGACCGCCTTGGTGTCCCAACTTCAAAGCCTGGCTGAAGGCGGTCCGGTGCTATCAATGCATCCCATATATTTTCAGAAGGAAGTCCACCTACTATTGTGTGTTTCAAAGCCCCAGCAGTGGAGCAACTAAAAAGCCAATCCTAAAACAATACATCTAAAGCTGGGACACGGCAGGAGCCAAGTCAAAGAAACGGACACTCCCCTTGATAATTTGTATCTCTCTAATAGACTCGCTCTCTCTCCATTTGCTCACACTCCCCTAGAGCACATTTTGTCTTCACCCCAATCACAATTCACCAGCAGAGCACATTAATACAAAACCCAAGAGAGCATTCGTCACGTACTTTATACAAAAACCACAGAGAGGGAGTTGAAGGCATGGGAAGTTAAAATGTTATATGGAGAGGGAGGAAAGATGCAACACAATAAACCACACAAATGAGGACATGGCAAAAGACATCACAATAAAATGTCTCATCCACCACACTGTGTCTTACCTGCTTGATAGCAGTTACTGTAATCACAAAAAATAAGGGTAGGCCACTGGTGACTGGGCTGGTGGGGGTGTCCACTATCACCTATTGGAGGAAAAAAACAGAAAGGTCACTTCAGAGAAATGGCAACATTTAACAATAAACACATGACCTTCAAACAGAAAAGCTATGCATTAAATCCACCAGTACAAAGCTCTCCTGCTGCATGGAGTTGTGGTTGCAGTGGGAGCAGTGGGAGTAGTGTGTGTGGTGGTGGTTTAGAAGAAGGGGAGAGCCCTCTAAATGCTGGGTGTAGTCCTTACTCTGTGAAACGTTGCTTCTATTCCCATATTTGTTCTTCAGCAAGAAACACAAGGGAGACATTTACATTTTGAAAGGAAGCAAGGGAAGTTCTGGACCACAGAACTTTTAATCAAGTGAACCAGGGACAGAGTGCTTAATCTGCAGGCATGCCAACACTTCGGTGTCTCTGCCAAGGCATGGGAGAGGGCCAACAGAAAGCTTTTGTCAACCTCACCTTACCTGCCCGAGCTGTGTGGGAGGGAATCTAGAGGTAGAGGATGTGTATATGTGGAGTATTCGCAGGCATGTGTGTGATAAGAATGTGGGACAAGTGATCGGTTAATCCCAAACAACCAGTTTAAGAGCAGCACCTGACCGAGGCTAAAACCCCGCACAAACGGCCTTGTGTGTTTTGTGTGTCCCTTAAACCCATCACATGGATTGTGGCCCTGGCGTTTCCAAATCCTGCAGAAAGCAGGTTGGTCTCTCCCCCCCCCCCGAGCCAGAGTGCGTATTACAGCAATGCATACACACAACACATCCGGCTCATTGATATTCTGACCGGGAGCATTACAAAGTGCCAGATAGACATCAGCTCAACTAAGAGTAGGAGATGTGTTTTGATGCAGTCTCCAGTGTTTTCCTCACCTGTGCTTGAACTGAAAATGAAACAAACCAGCTGCTCGCTCAGTAATCACGGTCAGCCGTGTGCGCAGAGCCACATTCTGTACCCACTCAAACACACACACACACACACACACACACACACACACACACACACAGAAAGTACAAGGGCACTGAGCTACTAGTCCACCCAAGCTTTACTGTGATTACAATTAACTGGAGGATAAATCGATTACAAAGCAGAGATGGACTAGTGCACATCGGCCATTTGGAGAAGTGCCGACTCAGAGGAGAGTCTGCATTATATTTGTAGTAATTGGCGATTCCGGATAGACAGAAGCAAAAGGAATATTACTGCCGCAATAGCCTGAGGTGTTGTGTGCCAGAGATGAGAGCACTCAATCCTTCAAAAGAGCAGTGTGTGGACATGAGAATTGTATATGGGGCTCTTTAGATCTCACACATTGCTATGGGCTATTTAGCTGGTGGATTGCTGTACGCCTCTTGAGAAAAGCTCAGTTTACCCTGGTCATGCCACGGCCATCCGATGATTGACACGACCATATCCTCCGAGCACAACTCTTCCCTAAGCTGATGAACACTGGTGAGGGGAGATGGAGTATTTCAAGTTAATATCCCACATCTCCTGTTCACATGACTGGATTTAAGTTTGTTACTGAATCACAGTAAAAATTGAGCAACTACAGGAAGGACAAAGAACACCATGTCCCTCTGATGCAGCAGCCAGATGGCCGTACGCGACAAAGTCCGACCACCCCACAGAGAGAAGGCTTTACAAAGCCAACTTTCAGCCTAAATCTTAGTTGGATATATTTTTGGCAACTGTTCAAGAGGAAAGTAAAAAAAAGACAACTGATTGTAGTATCTGTTCAACTACAGTGACTGGAAAAAAACACAAAAACAGCTTTGTTTTACCTCATTGTGCGTTACACACTGAAATCAGACTCAACAGGCTTCACGGATACGACGGTATCATATAGACAGCCTTCATTTTTCACTTTTGGGAGAGGATAAGGGTTGTAAGTGCCCAACTATTACTAACTACAGAGCATTTCAAGGGCACAAACCTCTGCACATGCAATCCACCTGTACCGATGCTGTGGAGTGAACACTGTTTCCCTCTAGTGGTGAAATGGCAACAATATCTGGTTAAAACATTGACCTATTCGAGCAGATGTAAGATTTTTTTATTCCAGATATGATCCTATTCTCTGGTCTTGCCCAAAACTCAATCATTGTTTCTTTATGAAGATGTGTTGCTAACGGATAGATGGATGGACAAACAAACAAACAAAGGTGAAAACATAACCTCCTGGGCAGAAATAAAATGTCATTTTTTGTTGTTTTTACATTTTACATTTATGCTGTGTTAGGTTTAAGGCGTTGTTCACTAAAGGATGCTTCCTCATTTCAACAACTGAACTTAAGAGAAGTCAAGGTTGATCAACTCCAGCTGTTGCTGTGTACTAGTATCATCATGCCATGTTTTTTTTCCCCTTTTGTGGAATATTGTGTTGTTTCATGTACATTTTATACAGATTGAAGATCAAAAATGATGAGCTGATTCAGTGTGCACACAAAATCTGGGCATACTGTTTGAAAATGTGTGTAACTTACATTAAATCAACAGCAGGAACTGAGTGGCTTTTAAATATGGCAAAATGTCACTGCTTACTGGAACAGCAAGGGAACTAAAAGCTATTTTTAAAAAACTCATCTATAACTGCACTTCTTCCAAACGCCACACTATCCTCCCAGAGCTTGTGTTTCCCACTTTATCTGCACTGATTCACAACAATCACCACCAAACTTCCACATGGCCAAACACCTTTTCCCCACTGCACCAAAAGCAAAGCCAATAAAAAAAATCTGAATAGGAGTGAACTGGTATACTGCTGCTGATGTGCTGGTGTGATATCAGAGCAGCAGAGCGGCGCAGCACAAAGCCCTTCATCTGAGCCGGGAAGTGTGTCAGAGTGAGCGACAGACAGCAGGTCCCCCGGGGTCCCAGGCCAGCGCTGTGGGTCCTCGTGTCCTCCTACCCCCTTCACCCTCTCTCTTTCTCCCTCCTGCTATCTCGTCACCGTTTTTCCGATTCTCTCACAGCCCCTCTATTCCCATTCAATCAAATTCAAGCAAAGACATGCAGGGCTATTTATAGGAGAGTGGTGCTTTTTTATCAGCCTGTGTCTATTTGTGGCGCTCAGAAGTACAGAGGGCTTCCTGGCTGCTGACGTCAGCAGTGCAGCGCTGCAGAGAGATGGGGGTTATGTGAGATAGAGAGGGAGAAAGATAGACAAAAAAAAAAAGAAAGAAAGAGACCAAATGACAACGTGAGACAAAAGGAGGACAGAAAAGAGTTGGCGGATGCATGACATTTGGTTGTTGGTAGAGCATTTGCATGAAACCTCTCAGGGGAATCGAGAAGGTTTATTTCAGTCTGTAAGAGTGCACAATCTGTACCTGTTTTTTTTTTTGCTCTGTGATATAATAGCAGGCTGCATGGGGGGAAAAAAAACTGAGTGGTTAGGATAAGGAGCTCCCTCAAGAGAGGCTGGATTAGTGGAGAAATGCCAACCACGCTGCAGCTTGGGTAAACACCATCAGCAAACCCAGGACACCCACTGCCTCATACATCACGTGCACAGGCACATACACATACATACATGTATTCACACACACTGCACACACAGAAAAATCCCCATGCAGCAACAGGGAATGTGTGAGCGATGCAAAAACGCCTCGCTCCCACGTAAGTGTACTACATCGGCTCACGATAATTTCACACATTAGTTCTCAACTGTAAAATCCAGCAATTAAATACATTATCTGAGAATGATATAGAGTTAAACCAGACAGACCAGAAAATAAAAGCTGATGTATCAAATACAAGTGGAAACAAAGAGTGGAATTGATCTGCTATTGCCTGAGAATCATGGTTTGATACAGTGCTGGGATTCAGGGAGCAATCACTCTGTGAGCTCATTCAGTCAATATGCAACAAGAGAAGGCTCATCTCTCCTGAGTCGGTCCAACACTAGCACCTGTTTACACTGGAGGGCTGTTTGCTGCCATAGTTTAGGTTAGTGCTAAAAGGAGAAAGGTTAGTTTCCATTTCTATGGATCAGAAAAGGGAACGAAGAGAAAGGGATGATGGAAGAGCAAGAGCAAATGTAAACAAAAAATCCTCTTCTCCATTTTTTGTTCCATCATTCCAATCATCACCTGCCAGATCCCAGAGGGAGAGGACAGGAGGGGAGAGGGGACAGGAGAGGACAGGAGAGGACAGGAGAGGAGGTCACTTCAGAGCACTGGAAAAAAACATAAAATAGAAGATGCCAGTCAGTGCATTTAAGTTAGTGGTTCTTGGCCGGCTCACAGTTTCCACTTACGAGGATAGGGCAGCACAGACAACACAAGCCAACAACAACAACAACAACAGATACACAAAAAGCTGGTAATGCAGCTGGTAATATAGTCTTTTTTTTCCCAAACACTGAAACTGATAAGAAATAGTAAACATACTTTGCACCAAATTTTCAGGATTACTTGCATAGATTATATTTGTATTTATGAAGATTGATCTTTGAAACAGCACGCTAATTCAAATACTTAAATTCAGACATAAACACGGCAGCATTAATGTAATTTTATCCCTTATCCTGAAACAAACTGAGCACAATACCATTTATATAGAGATATAATTTGCATTTGATTCATTTGTTTAACTAACTGTGTCCCAGGGTGTTGTTTTATTTCTTAAAAAATAGTCATGTACGATACCAGAAGAGCACAATATTAAACCATCTCTATGAACAGAGTCAAAGATTGCATCTGTTCTCTCAAGACAACTCCTATAAAAACACACAAACACTGCTCAAGCCTCAGGGAAGCTAGAGCAATTTCACACACGTTTCAAACATGTACAGTTCACACTTTCCGTTTCACATCTGCAAAGGCCACATGCAAATGGAGACACTTTCTCACAACCGCTTTTATACTCAGAAAGCAGCCTTCAGGTGCTTCATGTAGGCTGCACACACTGACCTATTCAGACTGAAACACACGTGTGCTTCACAATGTGGCCTGAAAGTACAGCAGACCTCACCCACACAGGACATGACACATGAACCTGGTTACGTACACAACTGGCATCCACTTCACATCTCGTGAATCTCTTTCTGTATTTCATAGTTTATTAAAGTCTTCCATCTGGTAGCAATGTCTTTGTAGTCAACAACCAATGACTGCTGTGCCAGAGCTTAGGAGGGAAGCAACTGTCGCCACAGAGCATGTAGCATAAGCATGTGTCAACAGTGTTTGTGGAAATACCGTCACTGCCAGAAAGAGGGAGACAAACGTCCCACACTGACGGTTTAATATGACAGCTACACGATTTGTTCGTTCTCTGATTTGTAATAGGGTCACCTCTTTTATTCACAATCTGCCCGCTAACACCTGTCCTGGCACAAAATAAAACTTCAGGTACAGTCACTGGAGAGAAGTGCGTAATGTTTACACCATTAGATCACACACCACAAACTATGGCTAGCTTTAGAAAGCTCACTCAGTATTCTTAGTATGGACATTATGACAAAGGGAAAGAGACTGAGGGCAGTATCTCAAAGGAAAGTTAAGAAAATACAAAGAAAGTGACTAAACAAGGTGCAGACAAACAAATATATCGAACTGGCTTATGTTGCTGGTGAGACCTTTCCAAAATAAAATGCTGAAAGACACATGAACATCCAGCCTTGTTGAGGTTGGATTGTAATATTAGCTTGCTTACATCGTCTTGTGTTGTTGTTTTGGCTGTATTATCAAAGTTGTCGACTTCAAGCCAACAGAGGTTTAGCCGCTAGCTAGACAGTGGTGACACTAGTGTAAAAGTGAGGTGTACTTCAAAACTGTAGGGACCCTCATTTGCAAAAAAATACCAATTCTTGCAGAAGGATATTTTAGAAATGATAAACAACAAAGCCATCCTTATTTGGCTTGGCACTCTGACAAAGACTGTCCTTACCTGCACCAGGAAGATGATAAGGAAGTAGAAATTGGCAATTCTTCTAAACTGTTCAAAGAGGTTCTTTGGTAGAAAGTTCCAGACTGTATACTGTGAGGGGGGGAGAGAAAACATGCATGTAAATCACAGAGAAATTAAACAGGTATCACACTTTGTGAATGGCTCTTTGATCTCTACATTTCCTATTCTGGCAAGATGCTTTCCAACCAAATTTATGGAGGTGAAAGAAAGGCTTGGAAAGGGGAGAAGGATTAGAGACATTCAGTGTTCACAGACTGTGCATATGTGTATTATGTCTGAGCTGGGGAAAATAGGAAGACAACTTCAATAGCTTGGAGTCTCTGTTCTTTGTGCTGCCTCGGGAGACGGTGCTCGGGGGACCACAGGTATCCCATTGATTCGGATTAGCGATTTATCTCCTTAATTTGGTTATCCTTGAATGCCGAGCCAATGAACTTATCATGCTGGTGACTGGTTGTGTGCTTTTTGTTCTTTTTAAGTGGCCGTGACTGCTGATATTGTCGGGGCTGAAGCGACACTTTTATCTGCTTAAATCCCTGAGAGACGTCTCAACAAAACCCTGCTGGTAACTTTGTGCTACACAACAAAGTACCAGGGTGAAAAACACAAATACAAACACGTGCCTGTACACGCAGTTACGCACACACACACACACACACAGACACACTTGCACAGAAACAGCAATAAGGCAATGTTTATGAAGGGGAATGCCTGCATGGGGAGAGTGTTGAAATGCAGCGGCAGCAGAATGGCCCATCTCATTTTGCTAGAGAGAAAAGAGAGTGAAAGTAATGAGAAAAGGGGGGTGGCAGCAGTGAGGGTGGCTGAGTGTGGTGGTGCAGTAGCAACGAGAGCAGGAGAGGAGAGGCGGAGATTGGTCATTGCAGAGTGCAAAAGCAACAGGATGATGGAGAGCAGAGGCATGGAGGAGCATAAACACTACAGCTGGGGTAATTAAAGACTGTTTACCCTGACATACTGGCAGCAGCCAATTGATTGGCCCTTCCTCGCTGGGACCCTCTGCACCACTATAAATCCCACGGCCATCTTACTCTCACATCGCTTCCTTCTCCTCATCACTTTCACCTTTAATATCCATAAGCCAGCCAGCACCTGCCTCAGTTTGTCGTTGACATGGAGAGGGAAGACTTAAGGAGTGGGGGGGGGCGGCAGTCTATCAGAGCCCAGGGGAAACAGCCGAATTGCCCACCCTTCTAGTACATTAATAGCAGCCATGTATTTCACTGCCACAGTCACTGCTCCCCTGACAGACAAATAATCGCCTTCCGCTGGGAGCTAAGACAAGTATGTGGAGAGGCAGTGGGAGGAGGAACAAAGAGGGGAAGGCATGGGAATGCTCAGGACTGCTCAAGAGTTCACTCTGCATTCCAAGTGTTAAATAAGAGAGGAAAAATGCCTGAAGGCAGGTGAAACATAGCACACAAGCGAGCTGAGGCACAAACAAAGGTATATGAATTTCATCTTGGTTTCAGGCCAGAGTGGAGCACTGGGACATGCATGTGAGCGTGCATTCTTACCTTGGAGGACACAATCCTGTTATCGCAGAACTTTGGTGGGATGAAAGCCTCATTGGCAGAACATGACCGATGACCAACGTAGATAGTCCTACTGTCGACTCTTCTCTCATCACCACCAAGCTAGAGGAGAAAAGCAAAGATAAACAGAGAGGACATATTAGTGATTCTGAGGTCTTCTCTATACTTAAACAAAGAATAAATTAGACAGAGGCCCAGTACAAATCTATGCATTAAACTAAAATTATTTCAGGAAAAGCCAAAAGATGACTTGCCAAATAAAGTATGTCAGCTGTGGAATAAATCAGTGAGAACAAAAGTGGTGCATTTATATACAGTTATAAATCTACAATCACAAAGGATTTGTTGTAGCCATAAAAATCCAGTCTGATGAGGGCTGAATTCCACTCATAGAATTAGGAGATTACAATTTCTACTGTGGAGCAGAAAATTAAAAAGTCTTGAAAAGCACTGTACTGGAAAACTATCGTGCACAAGCCAATAATTCAAGGGAGTGGACAAAGAAAAGTATGACAGGGGTCAACGGGCCAAAATGGTGATTGTGTGGGTTCCATAACTTAATCTCTGCTCTCCCGAGTGGCCACACATCGATGATAAACAAATAATAGATGTGAGCAGCCAGAAGAAAAATGCTGTGCTCAGGTTTATGAAGTGAGCTTTTTTTTTTTTTTTGTCATGATGCAGGAAACAGTGTGTGCACCATCGAGTGTATATAGAAATGGATGGAGCAAGTGGGGCTCATTCTGGTGTCTAAAGTTAATTCATCTTATCAGTGATCTGGTGGTTCAGCTGAAATAAAAACCAAGTAGGTATGAGGCTTCAAAAAGAGGAATATTTAGGGGCGTGGTTAGCAGAATAGACAGATCTGGTCTCCAATGAGAGTCTCAGCACTGAAGTCGAGTCTCATACACACTGGGTGGTCATCTCGAGTTCAAGGGTTAGACCCGCCTCCTCACTGCTTACTTCATATACAAATATGGTCAACATCCGGCTTCAAACAACCAACATGGCGATGTTCAAATGCCAATTTCTTGGCTTCAACAAACCAATGGGAGATGTCACACTTGCTTTGTCTATTTCTGTACAGTCTATGGTGAGTACACATAACCACATGGACACACTAACCTACCATCTGAAAGAGGACAGACTTGAGGAACCGGGTCAGGAGCCAAGGACATGCTGGACTCCCATAAAAAATGAGGTGGCGGGGGCATTCCTCTTCCATATAAGGACAGTAGGATGGATCACAGAGCAAGATACAGAAGCCAGATAGTTGTCACTGCTTTTTAAGAGCTCTCCTTACAACTGTATAAACCAACCCAAAAAAGGACCTGAGGAACTCAGATGAGCAATCGAAGAGATTACTTGTCAGGTATGTTGAGTGTTTATATGTCACCATACAAAATAAGCTGAGGCAGTAACTACACAACTCCTGTGACTATTAAGAGAAGAAATTCATATGCTAAAAAGCACAAACCTCCAAAATCCAACTGTAATGATAAAGTAGACTGAACATTGTTGCCCTCTTGTGGTGAAATAGCAACACTATCCTGTTGAAACATTTGCCCATTACAACAGGTAGGAAATTTAATCATTTATCCGTTGGGTAATAGATAGGTCTATCCTCGGATAGATTTTCTGCAGCTAACAAACAAACTAAATACATGAGTAAGCATACAACTACAGTTTTATTACAAAAAACAGGATTTAATGTCCAACACAAGCCTGTTTAAAAGGCCAGTAACAACGCCAACCATGGTTTTTTACGTCAATCCTGCAACAATTCAGTATCACTGAAAAGGAATTTTGTGCAACCAAACCCACAACTGCAAACAATTACACATGTTTACTGTTCCCAGAAAACCAAATGTGTCCTAAGAAGCTGTCTTATACTATTCTGTCAATGATTTCAAGTTCTTTCTCAATATCCCACACACAGGAAATCACTGGGCTTGGGGCAGGCAGCTAGTCATGGAAAAAAAATGTTTTGTTCATTTTAATGCCTGGTACAACTAAAGGTACATTTCTTTGGATGACAATAATGACAACAACAAAAAAAGCTCATAGGAGTTTCATTAAGAGCTGATATCCAGTCATTTTCCATGGTTTTCTTGATAATAACCAATGTCACTTAAGTTCCGTAGCATCAATAGCTACGACATTGTACTGCCATAAACAGTGTTTTTAGGCACTGTTTTAGTCACATGATACACACAAGAGTTAGTACTTTATTACATAACCATTGTTTTTGATGACAAGGGTGGTCTTATATTTTATTCCACTATTGTATAACGGCTGTGAAGACTATGATAACCACAAAGTCAGTATAGCCAGAGCCACTACACCGATATTTGCTTCCACTTCCTTCTTTGTTATCCTCAGGCCTGCTCCTTATCTCACAATGGATAAAGACTATTCCCACCTCTCTGAAGGGTAAACTAACTGATTAGTCAATAAACCTTTAAGATAATAAAGAGACAAGCTGTTGATCATTTAAGTGCAGAATCACGTCATATATATTCTGTTTGTGTGCCTGTCATTAGTTACTACATCAATTAGGGAAGGATGAAGGTTTATATCAATGGTCAGCATCACATAGATACTGATAGTTAGCATTTCAGTCTGTCTGTGTTGTGTCTATGGCAAAATAAAATACCATGACTGAAGATCATTTTAACATGACCAAATTAAGTTTTATTGTTGATCTTATTTGTTCACCCACACATTCTCTTTCCCCATCTCACTTTTAGCCATTTCTACTTTCACCCAGAGAAGGGGAAAAAAAGGAAAATTATTTATTTGTATGGTGAGCAGTGGAGGGAGAAAGCATGACTGAACAAATTATTTTTTAACAGGCTTGTCTGCCCACAAACAAGCTGCATCTTGTAATATGCAATCCTGTGATGTTAACTTGTATTCCACTTTCCTACTCACTGTGAAGCATTTAAGCCACTGGGTTTTTTCAGCAGTCAGTTTATGCACACACCACAGAATCTGTACAAATGACTCTCAGTGATCACTGGGCTTTAGCATACTAAATCACTACATTTGGTGCACAGTCTAAATGTACGTGTTTCTTTGTTTTGGTTTTTTACCTTCTGAATCAAAATGTACCCAAATCACCTAGAACATTTTCAGCCTGTGCATCAAAAAAGAAAAACAAGTAGTGTTTTTTCCTCACAGATGGGTAATTCTTCACTCAGATTGACAGCAAATTTCACACCTCGATCATTTTGGATAAATTTGACTATTTATACCATGCACATTCATAAGATGTGTCATTTTGAAATGGAAAATGATAGATGAATTCATTATTTCAAATGGTGATTACATAAGTTCTCTCACACTCATCACACTGACAAATAAGTGGCAAACAAAATCAGCGTTAGCGAGATGAGCTTGTGCATGTTGCAAATAATCACTTCTTTTCTCCTCTGACAGTCCAAAACATGATCGAAGTGACGGCCGCAGCCACATTCCTGAACACAGTTAGATCCTCAGTTGCGCAGCTAATACTGTGCTAGTAAATTATTAAGGTTATGCTGGCAGCACATCTGCTTTATTGAATATAAAGGCCAGTAACATGTGGGTTGAGGGGACAGATTACCATGAACATCTGATCCTGGACAAAAGCCAGGGACGTGTGAATTACAGCCACCTGGACAGCAAGCTGCCCGAAGTCTGTTTCTGACAAGACGTTGGATCAAAGAATAGCCTCGAACACTGGGGAGCCTAATTTAAGCAAGTGAGGACAAAAACATAAGCCTGCGCAACTCCACTTCATGTTGTAATCTGCTCCCCATCAATGGCTGAACAACACACACAAAAAGACATCCAAATTCTTAGTTTCTGTTTTGAAATACTTCCCATCGTCTCTCCAGTCCAGAGTAAAGAAGGGAGCCAACAGGCTTACATAACACTCCCTTATGCATGAGCAGCCATGTTCACACCTTAGTATGGATGTCAACCCTACCATCCCCTACCCGCTCAGTACACACTGACACTCCTTCAGCAGGACCGGATGGACGTGGCTGCCAGAGAATAAGGGGAGAACAGAGAGTGGGAGGGAGAAAGAGTGTAAAAGAAAGGAAGAGCAGCAGGATCCAAGGACTCAAGCATATCCAGGTTGTCTTTATCAAACAGCAGCCAGCCCTCGGAGCTGGAAGCCAAGAACACCCCCATGGACTACACTTGTTCGTTTACTTGAATCAAACGCAGTGATTCTGGAAGTTATCACTCCTCTGTGCACTGTATCAACAAATGTAATAGAAGTATCCCAGATAAATACTACTGTGAACAATTAGTACAACATTAGGTAACAAAGTAGGACCAGAAAATGCAATCACGTACAAACGGCTGTGCAGACACAACAAAATGCAAGTAAGGGCACGATCTGCAAACCAAATGAGGCTTGAGTTTAAGTACACGTGAAGGGCTCTGGCTTGTGCTTCAGGGTTACAGGTCAGACAGTCAACAGTGTTACTTGGCTGGCTTCTGATAGTGCCAATCTTTCACTTGTGCCCATTTCTTTAGGGCTGATTATGCATAAGATGCGTGCTACTGCACAGTTTTCAAGGTCGGGGTTCTATCAGATAAACAACCACCAGTTTTTATCTTGACCAAGCCAACACTTCTGCTTAAAAGCAATACAACAACCTACATAAGCAAAGCCCTGGCCCAGAGTGAGGCTTCACAAAAAAACCAAAAGAAAATGTTGGCACCTACACACACACATAACTCAGCCTGAAAATGAGTAAAATTATTCCATATAAAATGAGGAAGTAGCCCATGCCCTGGGGACCTAAAGATAAGAAAAGAGCTATTGAATGGCCATTGATTTAGAGGCGGATTCACTGTAAAATATAATGAGGGTCAGACAATGGTGCCCACTTCATTTTGGAGCAGTTGCGTGATCACAATGCGTATCTCCAAAATGGTTTGCTAAAGGCCGTCCATGAAAAGCTAATGTGAAGGAGATGTCTGTAAAGATTCTCAGTCATCCAGGTCATGGTTACCCAAGCAGCAATTAAATCCCAGCAGCTGGACTTGGTAGAGGTTAATAGATATGTAAAGAAAAAATAGAACCGACTTCATTATATTTGCCTCATTGTCAAAGGTTGAACAAAGCTATTCGATGCCAAAAGATGTCAGTCAGTAAAGCGAGGATTCAAGTGCCAGCATGTCAATATAAAACAGTAGATTCATCCTTGGTGAAAAAGCATCGGCTACAAAACATGAAAGGGGATCAATAAAGCAAACATCCACCTCTCAATTAAACCGAGATGTAATAGCTCAGTCAAAATATAAATGGTGCATTAGAGAATTGAGAGAGCCTGGAACTTTACATTAAATTATGCTCTAAATTAAATTATGCACACATAGTGAGATGAGCACAGGCTGGGACAGGGAGGAAAGGTGCTCTGCTGAGAGCAGGGGAGATGTAAGGCTGCATTCAGCTACTGCCAAACTCCCAATGATGACTCTGGTCTGATGACACTGCGTCCTGTCACACCATCTCACTATTCAGTGACTATCCCGTTTTGACACAATCTGCACGCTGTTAGCTGAACAAACACACTGAGTAACCAGAAAATTACAAGGCACATCCACTGAGGGAGTAACTCTCTGATTGTACAAATATGGTCAAACATTATGAATTTTAATTATTCATGTATTTAATGCATTTTGCATAGTATCCAAGAGAAACTCAATCAACTGTCATCACTTCTGGGGCAGAAGTCTGGACTGTACCGTGACACTGCAATAGCATCACTCTAAATATTTAAGACGAGGTCAGTGAACAACTGGACTGAGTCGAAACTCAATATGCTGATCAATCTAATTATTTTTCAGCTTTAAAAATTACACAACCACGTCAAAAGTATTGATCCAATGAAGTTCACAATGTCTCAAGTTTCTACAATGTTTAACCTTTTCTGTGATCAGACAAAATTACGTGTTTGATCACAGAAAAGGTCAAAACATTGCAGGTCAAAAGTAGATGTAGTGGTGTAAGAGAACTTGTAGTGACACTAGTCAATTTATGCCATAAGACACCCACACATCAAACAGCCAAGTGAGTAAGAGACTGGTTGCCCGTCAATCGCACCACTTTCACATAATTGAATTGTTTTCTGTCTCTGACACATTTTCAGAGACAGAATATTATTAAAGAAATGCTGGCTTTTTTTTCTCTATTCTTTAAGAGCTTCATTCATCCAGGATACATCTTCCAGTTCTGTTCGAGGTTGGTGACACATCGTCATGAGGTCCCACTAACTTTTCCTGGGGTACAAGTTGTTGGCTGCTTCATTTGTTTAATGACAAAAGTACAAATGACAAAGTGCAAGAAGAACAATGTGTTTGCAGTTCTGGGTGAAACTGTGGTGGACAAAACACAAAGAATAACCACCAATCAGCTCTGTTGCCTAAACCCCAAACACTCCTGGGCCTACTGCCCCTGAGCTGGGACGTTTTTAGGAGTAAAATCTTTTCTTACCACAACTTTCTTTAGACTCACGTTACTCTGAATGGGACTCATCGAGTTCCCAGAAAGACTCGCAGTGGAAATGCACCAATGCACACCCCTCAAATGACATGTGAATCACACAGGGATGAAACAACCAATCCACTTTTCTTTGACATGACCCTTCTGTATTGGCATAAACATGTTACCATTTAAGGCCTGCAAGTCTGTCAGAGAGCATACCAGAGGAGGTTCTGGCTCTTCGGACAGTAAAGTGTGTTACGATGTTAGCATCTTTAGCTGTTAAGCTTGACGACAAGGATCAACTTACACGTGTAAATCTCCAGATGAGGTGTAAAGATGACACAATGGTGTGTAGGAGAAGAAGGGGAAAAAAAGCTAATGACAGCAAGTGTGACAATGCTACAGCGAGTACTATTCACCCAGACAGAAATAGATTTTTGTGGTCAAACGACATCGATGCTGGAAGTTTTTTCTAAGAAAAGAGCTCAAGCAAAGTGAAAAAAGTAAGCCCAAAAGAATACACTCGGTTCAGCTTTGTTCTGATCCGTCTGCTTTTGCGGTGGTAACCTTGTGTACAGGGGACAAAAACACTAAGCTCCTCCAGCACACAACGCAGGAGCTGTGCCGTTAAGCTTCAAAAAAATCCACTCAGAAAATCTACTTAAACACATTTAATGAGGTGTGAGGGAGCTGTGCAAAGAAGAGAGAGCACTGGGGACCGATGCTTGTACTTCTTTATATCCTGCACGTGTACTAATAACACCCTGCACTACACCCAGAATGACAGATTCATTGTTAAGCCCATGTTCTGACTTGACCTCACTGTCCATTTCATGTAAATCCCTGTGCAGCATGAACCTAGCTGCCCACCAGCTCATTTCCAACGCAGTTACACAGCTACAAATGAAGTGAAGAGTGACTCAGCCCTTCGGTAACATGCAACATCTGCTCCAGCTGCATCTGATCCATCAGGTTTAACGACGATGCTCTCAGTTCAAGCGCATTCAACCTCATCTGCCATTTATTGCAGTGCCTATTGGCATTTTTTTCCCCCTCTCTCAGCACAAAGAAGAAAAACAAAGAGAGGGAAGAAGATCTATGACATTAAACACCAGGCCTAAACATAAAATGTAGGTCTTAAAGTAATGGATTGAATAAAAGCAAGAGCAAATGCACAACCTCCAGTTTTAAGAAATGTTAATAACTGCAGAAACGGCAACATAAAGTGCTATTATGACAGGCTGAGTAGATGTGAGGGATGAAGGTTTGAATGCACGGGGAAAGATGCATGTGTTGAGTCAATGCTGTTAGTCACTGCAGTACTCTATCTGGCACTTGCCTCTCTTTCATTCTCTCTCTCTCTTTCTTGTCAGCCCACTTGCCTGTCCTATTCCAGCGTGCTCACTCTGTCTCACTAATTGTAACTCTCTCAGTTTTGATTACACATCCAAGTGCTCATTGCCTGGGCTGCGGAGAATTTACAGAGGCTACGTTATCTTTTGAGGAAAATATAGCACAAAGACACAACTTCAATCCCAAATTAAAGGTTTGTCACTACAATGACTTTAAGGAGGGCTCACTTCTTTGTTGCACTTCCTGAGCAGCAAACGAGTTTTAATGAAGCTAATTTGTCTAATTTCAGCACAGAGATTCTTTGTTATATACAACTGTAATGGACATTCAAAAAAGCCTTTTAAAAATTAGTAGTATCACACAAACATTTTTTTTTTTTTTAATGATTAGTCGTTGCTCTATCTAGTAGGGCCATATTACCACATTTTAAAAAATTATGTTAAATATATATTACAATCCTCTACACTACATCTATAGGTTAGAATGAGACACTGATGATTTTTTTATTTTTAGTGTTTCCTCTTCATATCTACATCAAAGTATCATCTAAGTAACCAGAATCATGTGGCTACAGCTCATCTCTAACATATTTTTTTTTAAATAATGTTCAAGTTTGTCCATAAATACAATAAAAACCAATTTTGACAAATTATACCCATTTCTCATCATCATAGTAGTAGATTTAAGCTATATTGTGTCCCGTATACTACATATTTTTTAAATTTTTTAGATTCATAAGACATCTTCTTACAGCAGATTCAGATGAAGCGCACTTCTCGCTAAAAGGTAAATCAGATAAAGTTTAAAAAGCTGAATCAGATTTGACCACAATGCAACAGATCTCAACATTTAATTAACAAATACAGCCCTTTACCCCAAAAATGAGTTAACTACAGCATTACAAGTAATAAATGTCTATTAAATCAATAAAAATCAGACAGTACTCCATAACGATACTATAACAGGAGTTACCTCCATTATGGATTCACCAACACTTGGCCTATGGCATAGTATAAAGACCCCATATCAGAGGCTACTCTCCCCTCTGTCCGCTGTTTGCACACAGTGATGAATGGCCACCACAGAGCAATAATAGTCCAACTTGAACTGAGGGCTGATCCTAAGGAGCTGTTGTGGATAGGCAAAGGCTCATTGTTCTACGAGCATCCCTGCAGCTGTACGAGACACAGAGTGTACTGTACCATGGGCTGGTACTGGCCTACATTATGCTGTGTCCCTCGACAATGGGGAGGAGGGGAAACTCATCTAGACCTCGCACTGGGAGCTGCTTCCTCAATCATTTGGTCGCCTCAGAAAGACACAGACGGATATTGTGCGAACTATTTTTGCAACACCTTTGAAACATCAAACGTGTAGAGGGGGGCAAAAAAAAAACAAAAAACCATGAGACATGAGATAATTAGGTAACAGGTGGACACAGGTGGACATATGTTTTTTTGCTTGTGTATTGTTCAGCACATTGGAGTCTACCTCAGATTCTGAAGACACCAGTGGAAGATGAAAGGAGATGTTACAACAGGAAATGTGTAAGCAAGTCACACCATGCTGACACTGGTCTGTGGTCAGTCATGTATCTCACACATGCAGTTCCTCAAAACAATGACCTTACAAAGCTTACACGCCTGAATGCAGCATAAACATTACAAAAACCAAACCTAAGAAGGAGTTTCACATTCACCAGGTAAAGTTATTATTTAACAAGTTTATAGTTTCAAAGCTTGGTTTATAGTTTAATGAGGCTGTGCTTTCAACATTAAACTCAACCTTCTACAGAGTGAACTTTGGCTCCATTACAACCTTCTTCTGGACCATTAGTTCAAAACATCCTGGAATAACCAAAGTGTATTCTATGGATCTTATGGAGGAAAAAAAAAAAACAGGAGGAGAGAAAACCACCACACTTTGTTTTTTAAGGCCTAGAAAAGTGAGCACATTTAGAGCTGCAGCCTAGTCACACTTTAATCTATAATTAAAGAGAATTTAAAGTAGTGTAGCCTTAAATGGAGTATGGTTTTTCCAGCCAAGTGCACATACCCTCTGCACTCAGTTTGTATGCGTGTCTGCGATCACCAGTTGCAGCTACTCAGATGAAGGTGCGTATATGGGTTATAATTTAACTAAACCACACAACAAAATGGTTTTCTTTCCCCACCACCACCACCACGTCTGACACAGAACCATACAATACCAACACAAAGGCATTTACAGTATATCCCTGATACTGGCAAGAAAAAAAATCTCCATCTCAGCTACAGCTGATGACATTATCTTTAATAATATACCAAGCTAGACTGGCTCTAATTGCTATTCGATTAATTATCCTTAGACACTGCATGGAAGGGCAACAAGACTAATGACAAAAATCAATGTGGCCCCTTCCTCCCTCTGCTTTGAGGGCATGGTTGATTTTGGTTTCTTCACCAGGCGTTTCCTCCCACTGAACTGTGACCACATTAAAAAGACTCACAACGCCGCCTGCCTGGCTGGGAGTTTGCCATGGAGATAATCATTGTAGGCTGTTGCTTAACCTAGGTGTTGAGTGTGTGGGAGTGTGTGCGTGTGTGTTGGGGGTGGGGGGTGTTCGAGTACTCGTTAAATCCTCGCATGCCGTTCCCCTTCCTGTTGTTGTGTCAGTGAGTACCCTATCATTTCAGGTGACGATGGAAAACTGGGATGATGAAACATCACAGATGCTGACGTCTCTTCCCCCTTCCTCCGTGCTCAGACACAGAGAGTGAAACATAGACACAGACACCAAAAAAAAAACCCCATACACACACACACACACACACACATCTCAGCATTCTCTTCACATCTCACTGCGAATGCTCCCTGAGTAATGCTAGAGCTGGAGCATGGCACAGAAAATGTCTAGATGAGCCTTTATACATATATGGATGATCAGGATGCATTTTGAGTGCCACTAGCCTGGTAAGGATACGTGGGCCAAGAAAAGGGAGGAGCACATGTGAGGAGAATTCAAAATAAATGAAGCTACCTAAATTATTTAGAGGTACAAACTGAGAATTCAATCTAGCTTTTAAAAGGAAGTGGAAAATTGCCACAAAAAGCCATCCGTGGTCCCCGTGTATCCAACCTGAACCGCCCGTCTTCAGCGTCAGCCGCTACAGGCAGCCTGAAAAAGTCCATCCATTAAGTGGAGAGAGAGGTGGAGGGGTGCAATGAGGCTGAAGGTCCACCCCCTGGTTTCACTTGATTTTCTCAGGTTTGAGTCACGCAGCGCTTTCTGGTCTGCCCCACTATATTCCATCAGCCCACTACTCCACAGCCGGGCCATTTATTCCTTCACACCACCTCCCTCCCCACACTAAATATATTTATTATCCTGCTGTGTGTTGCAGATGAGCTCCTTTGGCTGTGTTTCCATTACTGAGCAGAGTGCGGGGAGGCCAGACGGAGAGAGGAAGGAAGAGAAAGAAATCAGCGTAAGCAATTCTGTTCGCCAGCCAGTTCACGGTTGCAAGACTAATGGCGGCAAAACTGAGCGCGGCTCTAATCAATACGCATCTCTGCTAATCAAACAGGCCTGATAAATCAAACAGCTCTACATGCCTCGTAGGGTCTGTGGCCTTCAGATGCACTCTCACCCTAACTGCTTAGCCAGGGGTGACAACACTGTACGAGGACTCCAGCGTTTCGTCGATTACTGAGGGCCGCTAATGTGTTTCCAACAGGTGCCCCGAGCTGCTCACAGACGTGTAAAAGAAAGATTGATGTTAAAAGATATTTGGAGCATCCGTAAGCAGGGCGGACAATGCAGCAAAACCAACATATGGTAATGGCAAAAGCACGAGGTACATCTGACAATCCTGAATGCTTTTAGTGCTGCATAGTAGACTCACTACCCCAATACTTGCAGGTCATCCTCTGCTGCAGGTAAAAACAAAAAAAAACATCTATTATTGCTGAGCAAAACATTAGCTTCCACTGGAAGGGAGGGGATGCCAGTTTATTCTAATATACTTAAACTATTGTGTTTATATTGTGGATTTAAGAAGTCTGTGTGCATGTCAATATTAAAAGGGCTTATTTGTGTTGGGTGAGTGCAAAGGGGGAGGGTTTATTTGTACATCTCAGACCTGCAGGTGCTCTTGGCTGACCTGAGAAACAGGTTTGCAGAAACCCCAGAGCTTCCAAATGCATTTGACATGCAATCTTTCAATCGCATCACACAGACCAGCATCTGCTGCCAGGTACAGGCCTGTTCTGTTTATGAGCGCTTGGGTCACAGTCAAGTAGAGACAGAGCTCAGGTAGAGCTCAGTGCATCAGCCTGCAGCTGGCCACAGAAAGACTGAAGGGAGATGGAGTGGTGATTTTACTACACATGCCTTGCAACACAATTGAATTAACAACTGTCACATGGACATAACTGGAAGCTACATATACATCACAATCAAAACCATCTTCACCAGCAGCTGAAGTTTATTTAATTTCTATTTGACTGTTCCAAATATTTCCATGCCTGTTTGTTTTATTTTTTGTGTTAACTATAGAAAATAAAGTACAAAGGTGTACAGTTAAGCTGGAACGAGAGAATTGGCATCTTTGTCTGAAAAGGGAAAAAAATGTTTAACATAAACCTATTATTATACAATTCAAACACAAAGCCTTTCTGTTTTTGTCAGTGTGGCCAATTCCTGTCTTTGTGCGCAGTGTAGAAACACCTGCTGAGCCTCCATCCTGTAACCTTGTAATACTTTACAGGAGCCCGGTTGTACTTCCACTACTGAGCAGATGGAGTATGTGCTTCACTACAGAGTAACACGGTCAACATATAAAAGCAGAAACTTCACACATGTGATTTTAACAGAGCTAGTGAGTAGGAAGAGAGCTACTAGTTACCATGGTGCAAAAAAAAAAAAAAAAAGGAAAAAGTTAGTGAGGTGCTGCCTAGGCGATGGTGTTTTCATGTGCGTGTGCTGTTCTCCTTGCACTCAAGGCAGGGGCTCCCACAATGAATACTATCACATTTCCGCCAAGCTCCACCTCTCACAGATCACACTGCTGCCTTCAAGGGCTTGAACGAACATCAAAGGAAACTGTGTGATTTTGCATTCCTGTCAAGAGCATTACAACCTCTGGAGCTTCCCCCCTGATGAAAAGCCCCTGCCCCACTCGTTCCCACAGCCATCTCTAATGATTTTCCAAAGACGCACTCAGGGTTTAGTGGCACAGTGCATCATAGCGGGAGAGTCAAGTGAGACACATGAGGTTTCCTCTTGTGCCTTTCGGTATGAGCAGTCACTCCCCACCACCCCACCCACCCCTAACGTTCTCCCTCTTCATGATGCACGTGTACCTCCCGTGGGCAAGGGGAGGGTGGTGTGGATCAGGAGGCAGAGAGCCAGAGCCTGAGATAACGGCACTGTGTGCATCAATGACAGTGTGGCTGGCTGCTCTGCACAAAATATTATTTACAGCTCACACTGAAGAGAAATTACAGCAGCAATCCTCTCCAGAAGGAGGGAAATCAGCTGACCTGGCAACACTTAGAGAGAGGCCAGGAGGAGGGTCAGGCACTATAATTATTATATTGCTTCTCCTTATTCACTGTCGGTATCTATACTGCTCACATAGCATGTGGGGGGATTCAGCCCCGACGTGACAACAGGTTACTGGTGCATAAGAGGATGATAAAGAGGCAGTAAAGGCAGTTTAGCGTTTATAAACCTGGCCTTGCAGATAGTTACTCCACTTTCAACTAGCCCTCTCATGAAAAGGGCAATGAAACCAACGGATTAACTTTAAAAGGGTAAGCATTAAATTAGGCAATTATGAAATATGATGTCAAAGCAATTCATTCTGGCAAAACACCAACTTCTTCTGCTGGTGGCTAAACCCAAAGTAACAGTGGCACAATTATAAACAATTGATATGCATCCTAAGGGATAAGTACTAATTGTGTTTATTATTGATTAGTGATTTTTTTGTGATCAACTGACAAAGATAATACACGTTGATCACAAGTTATTCTATGAACAAGCATTAAGCTTTTGTGCAGAAACAATCTTGAAATTTCCCTCAAGGGATGAATAAAGTCTCTCTTATTCTATTCTAAATGAATTCCTGACTGATTATTGGTCAATCCACTAATCGATTGATGCCAACCATGAAAGCTACACAGGGAAGCACACATGGCTTGATGAGTGTCTTGGTGGTTTATAATTGAGTGCATATTTTTAGCACGTGGGACCCCCTGAGAGAAGCAACCCACGTCTCTATGCTCAGGTGGGCGGCTCTTATAATTCAGCTTTATCTCTCACGTGTTGTATTTAGGTGCACAGGTGTTGTTTTTTGTATTATTATTATTGTGCACTGATAGGCTGAGAGTGTAGTTTAGCTAACATCAAGTTGCATCTGTCGTGACTTCCTAGCCGTTAAGAACTTACCTAACAGTTAGCTTAACGGGCTGAAGTGAGACAACAGCTGTTTGGTGTTGTCCAGGCGGTGTGAAGTAACAAGTTTGCTGTAAGCTGGTTACTTTCTCTCACACGTTTCCAGCGAAAACAAATGGGATTAGTTAGTGGAAGTGGCGGCTTAACGCTCCACAATCACAGCACTTAAAACGCTAGCAGGAGCAGCTGGATGTCATAAGCTAACGATGTGTGTGCGCGCGCGTGTGTGTTGATGCCAGGCACACATACCAAGCGGTTCAGTCTCCTCCGTAGCATCTTCTTAATTTATCCTCTTTTCTGATTTCGCAGCACTGGGGGGGAACTCTCAGATTCAACAGACGCCTCCGGGCTCTGCTTCAGCTTCTCTGGGGAATAACTTTACATGTATGTTAGTTAAACGTGCTAGCTCCTTAGCTATCTATTCTCTACTCTAACGTTAGTTCTAGCTATATGAAATGCCGCAGCGACGCTACATCGTTTCCATTTTGTTTGATTTCGGTATCTTCGCACCATTCGCATTCTCTCTCCCCTGAATATTTTCCGCGTTGCGGTGTACTAGTCGCGCTTCCCGTTGCTCACGGCTGAAACAGTCCCTGACATTTCGCTCTGTGCCCTGTTGCTTGGACTCGTACGAATCATTTGTCTCCTCTCAGGTCTGCCTCCCCGTTGAGTCGAAAAACAAACTGCCCACCGACACAGCAACAACTAACTTCTCCTGTCAGTCCCTGCGCACAGGTCGCCTCACCTCCCTGTCAAACAATTTTCACTCTAACAACCAGCAGCAGCCCACAAACGTTCCCACGTTCACAAGCTCCACCCGGCGAAGGTGCGGCGACTTCTCCCGCACTGCACTCTGGGTAATGTGGTCCAGTTTTACAGAAGCCACTGTTCTGTCTGGTTTCCTGCACTTTTAGATGTTCAGAAGGTTTAACCTCCTACATCAGTTACTGTATTATTATTATAACCTTCAGTTCAAAGCCAATGCTTTGTTTTTTTACTCGTCAGAACCTAATAATCCCAAATAGCTAGGAGAAATTAAAAATGCATGGCAAACAAAAACTGGGGTATCAGTATGTTTCAGATTTGGAAATGATTTTGGTATCCAGCAACAGTTGATCCATTTTACCCTTCTAATCCAGGTACAAACTTTTCTGGGATTACCAAATTAGGATTAGCTGTGCCCCTAAACAGGACTATATACAGTTGTGTTCATAAGTTTACATACCCTGGCAGAATTTTGGCCATTTTGATCATTGTCATTTGGGTAGTTTCTGTTGTCATTGTGATTCAAAAAGAGTACGCAGTTGTTTGACAATAAATGGCTTCATCCAACCACTAACCATACGTGAAAAAAGTTTTTTCTCTCATCATTGACACTCTCTCAAAAAAATCAGAAATTCTGCCAGGGTATGTAAACTTATGGGCACAACTGTATGACAATGGAGGACACTAGGTGAAAAGAATATACAGTATGGTAAAGAACTAGACTGTGTGGAGTCACCTTAAGTGTTTTAATTTGAAGAGACAGCAAACAGCACAATATAATAACCCAAACATCCCTGCTATTTTAAGTTTCTTTTAAACAGTCATATCGTTCATCTTCAGCATTGGATTTTATCATCCCAATCCAGATACAAACATTTCATGATTACCAAATCTGGGTTAGCTGTGCCCTAAATAGGACTACACATCACAATGTAGGCTACTATGTCAAAATTTTCAGGTAAAGTAGCCAGTATGGAATCAATTTCCCCTCAGGGATCAACAAAATATTCACATTCTGCTTTTTCATGTGAGGACAACACAATAAAACAATCCAAGCACAAAAGATTATTTATAATTTGCACATGATTTTTTTAACTGTTACATTGATAAAGTCAGCAAACATCAGGCGATCTATTAATTAGTTCTTTCATTATAATGAAGTAAAAAATAAGGGCTTGCTGCTAATCAATAATCAATATTAAACAATAATAATATCTCTAAATTTGATTCCATTTAGCCTTCATTTTTGTTAACCAGGACTTTTTAACCTGGAAACACGACAGTAACTCTGAAGAGTAAAACAATTATGGATCATTCTGATCCAGATTAAACATTATGAACAACTGGACTCTGAGAGGAGCAAGACCACTGAACATTTAGCAGAGATCTCATAATAATTTCTTTCTTTCTGTTAGGGATACAATGTTTTAAATTAATGTTATACATTTATCTCACTAATTTTGTAGGAAAAAGTTACACTGGACAACCTTTTACAAATAACTTGCAGGAAGACACAATACAAGCAACTAAAGGCAAATAAAACAAAAACTGTACATGTGCATCATGTGGGAGTCTTTATTTTTATATAATTATTAATCATCATTAACAGTTCACAGGAAATGAGCTGTTCATTTTTAAGAAAGGTTACTCCAGCCCTCTGAAATCTTAAATAAACTAGATATGTCTATGATTTTGCAGGTCTTGAAAGAAAGGCAGCAGCTAACAACTAATTAGATTATCAATCACAAATTTACAGTCAGTTTAGTTTAGCTCTCAGCTTTTAAATTTAGCTTGAGGTTGTTTAAATTATGTGCTAATTAATAATAAAGACAATAGAGTTGGATACTTCATTTAAAAAATACTTACATATACAAATACTTTTAATCAACTATGCTGCTGATACAAAAAGTAAATATAGAAAGTAAAATAATATCCCATTTTTTATCCAAGGACAGGCTCAGTGTTCAGTGTTGACATAAACTATTGTATTTAGCACCAGCCACCACTATATTGTTTACTTTCTGCTGAATGCTGTTGTGCAACTCTGAGCAGAGAGAGGAAGAAAGGGTGTTACTTCACTCTTTTGAAAAGCTCATCTGGTGACAACAGTCGACACCTGAATTTGTCAGTATCTATTTTTATTGGTGACTATGTGGACTAATGGTTCCACCTTCCTGAAGGAGTTGCTCTAAAAATGGAACTTTATAGAAAAAATGAAAATAATAGGAAACAATAATCACACGGCCAGCAGTGCAAGTGCATCAAAGTCAGTCATTTATAATAGTAAAAAATAGCAATAATGAAAAAATGTAAAGTGGGATGTAAATACATTTTCATCAAACATCAAATGCACCATTAGTTCTTGTGTTAATGGCACTGAATCACTTAACAGGGCCTTGCTTAACCTTCACATACTGTTCATATATGATGCCTGCACAGTGTGGTGTGGGTCTTAATAAATGTCTATATTAAATTTTGTACTGCAGATCTATTTAGCATGTATCAGTAACCTCTCTGACATTAATAAATGGATGATTAGTCTTTAATTTATGTTTCAGAGAACAGTCAGTGTCCATACAGTCTGTGTCACTGTCCCATTAATAATACTCACAGTCATGGCATGTACAGTTTCACAGTTTCAGGAATCACTAAAACTACAATTTTTCCTTGATTTTACCCTCACAGGTGGATCTAAAATCCATTTTAATAGATAACAGTCAAATTTGACCCGAACAGTATGTGAGGGTTAAGGCGTTTTTAACTGCTAAGGTCTCACACACAGCTTTTTGCCAACTCATGCGTACCTGAGAAATGTTAATATAAAAAGAGAGAAAGGTTGGGTTTATGGACTATGATAAAAATTAAATCATGAAAGACTGCAGACCTCTTAACTTCCTCCTCAAAAGTATCACTTCCTGCCTCTAACTTCATGTTAGCAGTAACAATAACATTTAAATTGTGAGAGACTAAAAAGTTTGAGTCATGATTTTTCATTTTGCGTCTGTATTAGTGTTTAGACTTCTCGAGTCATCAGGTATAATGTGCATAGGTCATGAAAAAAATGTGCTATTGTTGCACATTTTGAAACAAGGAAACAAGAGAATTTGATGCACGCGATCCAAACAATGTCTCAAGAATTAGTGTGTGAGGTCAAAGGATATATTCAGATACATAGAGAATGAAGATGAATGCACTTTGACACAAAACATGATTCAGAAGCCACCTGCTATGTTAGACATGTTAGGTCAAATACAGTTCTGTAAAACTACACTGAACATTTAACTTACAAACAATGTGAAATTAAAATAACATTCAATCTAGATGCTGTAAGTTATACATCATAAATGGAAATGTGATTTTCTTGTGATTCTTATAAGTTTATTTGTATCTGGGCATCAAAGCATGTTTGACCTGAGCAGCAATTTGCATGTGGCAGCAAGTTTGCATACTTACTTTACATAAAATATGGTCATGTTGAAGACTCAGGCAATTGCAGAAAGAGAGGATGAAAAAATGGATACTTCTATGTTTAGATTTTATTCAGGCTATGAAGATAATATATGTGTGTTTGTGTGTGAACGAGCACTGAAAAACAACAACACTGACACTCACAGGAAGATCATACGTTTTTTTGTGGTGTGTTTTTTTATATTCAGTGGAAACTATTGGTCAACCCTGAGAAAAAAGATCACCAGCTTAACATGTTACACAAAGTGAAACACTGACATTAAAAGTGGAAACCTTTGGAGCCCACAACCAGTCCTGTTTCTCTCACAGTCATATGGATTTACTGTCTGGAGTTAGCTCGTATTAAAGCATCATTCAGAGACATCAAATCAGGAAGTAGCCAACACAGTGTTAATGCAGAGAAAACACACCACATGGTCACAACATCAAACCAGGTCCAACTTCAAATTATTCTAAAACTGCAGCACCTGTCAGCACTGACATCCACACTGGCTAAGCACCAGGATACATGTTTACATTTGGACTGAAACTACTTAGCTGGATTAAGTGTTTAAAAGGCAGGAAGTGAAAAATGCAAATGTGCATCTTTTGCTGTAACACAAGTGTTGCTTCAGTCTTTTTTACCCTTTTATCATAACTGGCTTGACTTCGACCACGTCCTGTCACAAAAATTATTTCCGGCCACGCTTTTATCAGTTAGCAAATTTTCACAAGACATCAGATAATATGAGATCACAAGTTGTTATGAGAGGAGAGCTGCCTTACTTATCATGAATACTAACCACTGTGTTCTTTGTTTAATCTCCTTATCACTCTCAAGTGGCATGACTGTTGTAAACCATACTGTCTTACTTGCAGGCAGAATGCAACCAGCAGATCCTGTTGTTTCCTGGTTGTATTGTACAGACCAAGGGATACAGCTATTTTTAGAATGGATGTTAAATTAGACTGAATACAAAGCCCTCAAAAGATCTTGAAGATTGCATAACAAGGAAGTGTTTGTCATTTCATGCTACCACCATTAAAAAAACCCCACTGAGCTGTAAGTTGTGCTCTGTCGCCATCATGTGGTTGAATGAAGAAATGATTCACTGGATTTCACCTCATGTTGAATGATTAATCGTCCTCCTCCCTTGATTCTTCTCAGACAGCAGAGAGTCAGTTGCAGGGTATGTTAGAGGATATGATTTCAAGCAGAGTGAGGTCATTTTTTTAAATCTAGCATTGTATACAAACAGCACACCCATTACTAAGATGAAAATTTCTAGGGTTTTTTTTTTTTTTTTTTGGTATACAGCTCCAGACCTATTCTCCTAGACCTATTAACTGATTTAAAAAGTTATTAAAATAATAATCTCACTGTAACACAATGTCAGTACCTGGTGTGGAGCTACTGGTTATTACATGATCTCCCTTCATCCTTCATGTTCACCTACTTGCAGATGAAGATTGGGGAGCTTATGTGATGCAATCAGATGCTCCAAATTAGCTGCCTTGTAAATTTTGTGGGTTTTTTATCTTGTCAACTGTTGTTTGCAGTGTCAAGAAGAAAGCTTGAATCTCAGATAATTCTGTGCCTCTAAAAGGTTTTACAGTTATAATAATTGTCAGACATTGGGCAGGGTGTCCCAAGTGTTCAGTGCAGACTGGTTCATATCTGTAAAACTGTTACTCAAACAGAAAACTGAGTAAGATTGTGAACTATAAGGAGCTTCAGAGTCACAATATCACCTGACTGTTTCCAAGACTAAAGAAGAAATGTTGTACTGATACATAAACAATATAAATACTGTCAAACAAAACAGTAAATTGAGTTGTTTTTCTGCTACTTGGTCACTTTTCTTTCATTTTCTATTGCATGCACGTGATTGGTGCAAACGTCCACCTGTTGCCTGGTTGCTGTAATCCAATGCATGACCACATGGTGGCAGCCCAGTAACATCAATGAGATCTCACAAACTTGTTGCACCAAGGAAAAGAGGAAGGATGCAGAGCTGAGTTACGTTTCATTTAAAGTTCACTGCAGCAAAAAAAATAAAAATAATAATTCAAATTCAATTCAGTGTATTAAGGGGCAAATTTTTATAAGTCTGCGTCCTGTTTAACTTCAACTGCAAAACCACTGAAGTGTGTACATGTGCATATTAAAACATCTCTGAGGGTCTTTCAAACGTGTTTGGCAGAATTTAATCCTCAAGTAAATATAGAAAGCAAGAAAAATGCAACACTAGATTAAAAAAATACATTAAATGGATGTTAAATATGACAAAATTATATATGCTAACTATATAAAGTTACTGTATAATATTTAAATATTTCAGTACAATCAACTTGGGGCTGGAAATTGCAAGAAAATGGGAAAAATATTTTTTAGTTAATATTTTAATGTAACCTAAAATATTTGAAATACATGTAACATTTATAAATGGATAATGTATGAGGTGTTTTTTTTGTTTTTTTTTTATCTTGTGAGCTGTTTTCAGTTAAACTCAATTTTTCTTGGTCAATAAATGCATTATGTCATACGTTTACATGTGATGATCAAAGTTTGCTGCTGGTTCGATGTTGTGCGTGAAGTTTACAGTAGCTGCTGAATTTCCTGGGCATTCCTGTAGTGCTTCTGCCGCTGTGTGTCTCATTCGTAGTTGTGAATTTAAACTGACAGCCCCTGTGGAGGAGTCGGGAGACTTCCCTAGCCATCTGTCTTAGAGCAGCCCCCCTTCGACACCCCTTCCCTCCCTCCACACATCCCTCATTCCCACACTGGGTCTTTGTCAGCAGTTCCTGTCCCTGGACTAGGCGTGGCGTGCGCAGAGGCTGGGGCGACCGTGGGTGCTTTCAGAGGCACCTGCAGATGGGACAAAGGGCCAAGGGTGCTGGGGCTGAAGACAGATTGATGCTTTGTGCGCTGAGGCTGGAGAGAGTGAGAGAGGGAGAGAGCAAGAGAGAGAGGGAGAGAGAGAGAGAAAGAGAGAGAGGTGGTGGGGGGATAGTTAGAGGAGAAGTTTTG